>QANX01007240.1:0-29983 GCA_003254975.1 Ochetophila trinervis | reverse complement strand
CCCTCGTGATCACAGCTTAAACCTGGCCAGCTACAGCAGTCGGAGGTTTGGTTCCAATGCACCAAAATTTTGGAGGTGGTTGTGTTGAAAACGAGGGTATCCTTGAGTTGGAGCAGCAAAGAATGTTGGTCTCTAAGACATTGGCCACTCGCAGCAACATGATGGCCAAATAATAAAGATGAGTAAATGGAAAGCATCACCAACAAAATCCATGAAAAACTACCGAGTGGAATTGTCATTGTGGCTTTGTGCTCCAGATACAGAATCGACCACCAAGTTCCAAGCAATATATAAAACTGGTATGGTAAGGCTAATTTTGAATGAAGATGAGTAAATGGATATGATCAACAAAAGCCACGAAACAAGGAGCTGAATTGCCTTTGTTGCTGTGAGATACAGAATCTGCCAATTATTTCCAATCAATACTTATAGAACGAGTTGACTAGCTAGCTTATGCATTATGGTATAAGCATTTGCGTTTGAAGCACTTCTGCTAGTCTTCTTTAGACTAAGAAGACTTGTTATTTTCCACTTTGGCCACTACTTTGTTGACCATAACTGAACATATTTTCAGCTACAATATGACAGATTTTGGAAAAAAAGAACAAACTAATTAATTAATTTCTGTAGGGGAAAACAAATTCACACTGCAGGATTAAATTACATATTGTTATTTAATAAAAACTAAATACTCATGCAATGAATCCAAAATTATAATTGTATATAGTTGTGAAATTCTTCAGCCACTTTCATGTAAAGACAGCAACAATCAGTAATGCCAATCCCATACTTTTGTTACTACATCAGAAAGAAAGTTGTTTATCTCAAACTATAGCAGAACACACACACACACATATAGATATCAACTTGCTTCCATCACGGGGAAGGTATAAAAAAAACATGTGAAAAAAAAGAGACAGTTGAAAACTCCTTGAAACTCAACAAGTATATTAGAAAAAGTAACTAGTGCAACCATTCTTGTGTCACAAAATATTTATTTATAACAAAAAAATTGCACTAGTATACGTGTGTGTGTGTGTGTGTGATTTTTTATTTTATTTTTTTTCCCCAGTTCAAACTCGGGGCTTAGCCCAGAAGNCATTGATCATCACATGTCACCTATACTTTATATATTCTGCACTTAATTTTTATTTGGCTTATTTAGTACTAACAGTGACATATATAATAATGGTAAAAGCCTCAAATCCACAATAATTTCTTATTTCGACGCCTACTTTGGGAATATCTGTATTTAATTACAAATAAATATATAATCTTATAGTAATATATTTAAAGAAAGGACATCCACATAATAAACAAAGTTTCTCTAATAAAATTATTATTATTTCGTCATCACTTGCATTTTTAGGTGTCATAAGAAATAAAATTTAGAAATTGGTGACACAAACTTAAAGTTATCAATTATTCCATTTGTGTGACAATTTACCAACATTAAATTAAAATGTAAATATATGGGTAATAATATAATATAAAAAAAAAAAAAAAGATATTTTGCCACAATGTCGGAGATATTTATGCACATAATATCATGAATTTATTTTCTAATTAATTTGATTGATCTTTTTCTTGTAATATTTTTGAATTGGATAGTATACAATCCATACATAAAAATTTACCGTATAATTTGTAAAAAAATGCTATTTGTCACAGTTTGTAATAGACCATTAGGATCTACATGTTAGGTGGCTACCTTGTAACACCCAAAAAAATTTGACTTTTTGGAAATTAATTTTCATAAGTGATAATAGATTAATTTTGAGAAAATTTATTTTTGAACCAATTCTAAAAGAATTCTAGTCTACCAATATATTTACAAAGTATACACATGATATTATTTAATTGATTTATATTTATTTACATTTATTCGTTTAAATGTTCACTTATACATATATATAGGTTATATTAATATGTTGATTAATAAAATGTGTCGTATACGTGGTAAATATGATGATAGACTAAATGGTTATTCTAGCATTAATCATTGTGAAAATACTAAAACCACCCAAAACCCTTAAAAATCCTTCAAAACGACCTCATCTATCTCATTGGAAAACTTAGAAATCTGACCACATCTTGACTAGATTTTTGTACCAGCGGGTTACCCTTTCAACCCTATTCCAAACCATACTATTTTATGTGTGAGAAAAGGTTGGATTCAAAAAGTACAATTGAAGCTCAAACTTGGAAGCTTAAAACTCAAATGCAGTCTTTGTAGGTTTTAAGCTTTAAATTCGGTTAGTAGTATTTATCTCGCTTGTTATTGTTGGGTATTATGATTTAGAAGCTTATTTTTCAATATTGTGGAAATAATTTGAAATTTTGAGATGATGGGTTACTTTTCCATGGGTTTAGCAGGGAAGAATAAGAAAACATTGAATTTTGTTAGTTGATTGTTGAGTTTGAATTAGTCTAGCTATTGTATCCATGTTGTTAAATGACTATTTCAGTTAAATTTTTTCAAGTGCAAATTGTTGCTTTGAAGGTTTTTGTTGGGGGTAAAGCTTGTGATGGAGATGAGAGAATTTTAGTGAAGTTAACTATTGTTTTTATTAATACATTGCTTATGAAAATAATGTGACCCTTAATTTTGACATTGATGTGGTTAGCTCAAGAATCTTTAATTTGAATTTGTTGTGGTATGTTCATTTTGAAGAGGACGATGGAATTTTGGTGTGGTTGTTGAGGGTGTATGTAGATAAGCTGGAATTGTTATTACACACACACATACATATATATATATATAATTATTCTACGGTCAAGACGTCTTGATTGTTTTATGGTTAGTACGTCAGTTATCAGCCTTTGAATTACTTCAATGTCTGATATTTAATGAAGTTTTTGTGGATTATATAGTGAAATACTAAAGAACTAATAGGGTAAAGAGAACCTTATATGAACTCATTTAAACTCTACATAAATCTTTAAATCTCAGCATTTGAAGCAATTAAATGGTTGATAAGTGGTGTCCTAACCATAAAACAGTCAAAGTGCCATGACTTTTAGAATTTTCATATATGTATCATATATAATATACACGTATATATATACATCAATGAGGCTATAAGTCCTAACATATGGGCTCTATAAAGTCTTCGACAGACGAAAAAAATAATATTATTTGGTTTTCCCTCATGAGACGCACATGGAACAAATCAAACAAATAACACCCATTCTCTCCCTTTTCTGAAACAAAATCCACACCTTCACTCTCTTCTGAAATAGCACCCAAGATTTCTCTCTTTCAAGCATTTTCATTTTTCTCAAACAAAGCCCACACCTTTTGAGAAATTGATGCCATTGACACTGTTTGGAGCTTCTAGTTTTGCCATGCTGAACAACCCCAAAACTTGGAGCTTTTAGAATCACCATTGACGAAAATCTCTTCGACTAATTTGAGTTGCTGAACAAACCCAAGTTTGGAGCTCTAAAATCACCATTGACACAAATCTCTTTGACTAATTTCAATCGCTGAACAAACCCAAGTTTAGAGTTTAGGCTTTCAACATTGACACAAGTATAGGTTTAAGCCTCCTTTTTCTTTGATTTTGATGCATAATGTGTTAATTTGGATTTTTTTTTTGTCTTTTGGTTATGAAAGTTTTTTTTTTCATTTTTTTTATTTAATTTTTACGTGTTTTGATCTCTTTGACTAACTTTAGTCAATAAACAATCCCAAGTTTGGAGCTTGGACTTTCAACATTGACACAAGTGTGGGTTTGAGCTTATGCTTTCTTTAATTTTGATATATAATGTGTTAATTTTGGGATTTTTTTTTCATTTATGTTTTTAGTTAAGAAGGTTTTTTATTTTTATTTTTATTTTTTTACATGTTTTGATGGTTGCTAGGTTTTGATTATAATGTGTTAATTTAGAATCTTGAAACAAGTACATAGCTTTTCCATAACTCACAGACCAAATAATGTTTAGTTTTATGGATATTATCATTGAAAGTCTTTAAACTATATAGGATTTTAAAATTTCATCCTAAAACTTTTTTTTTTCCACTTTCATCATCAAATTCATATTTGTTTGTCACCGTAAATCTTTTTGATTTTTCCGTTCAAATTAGACGTTAAAACCCACATGTGAGTCACGTGAGGCTTATTTTTTGGGTAAATCACGTAATTTCACACCATCTAATGATATGGCTTTCTCTCTTTTCCACGCTGGCTTTATTTCTAATCCACGTCAGCTTTCCCTAGGGTTAGATTTTAAAAGAACACGCAGTCGTTTCCCCTTCAATTTCTGCTCTCCTTCAATTTTCTGAAAGTGATTTTCTTCGATTTCTATTCAAATTCTAAAGGAAACTATCTTCCTTTCCTTTAATCTCGCACCTTTTCTTCTCTGGATTTCCTTAGGGTGTTTTGTTTCAGCGAAGAACAAAAGGGCTAAAGACGATGTGACTTCGACGAAAGAAGGAAGAATGGGTTCTTTGTTCATGGATTCAAAGCAGATGACGTGCAATTGTGGGAAGCCATCCATCCAAAAAAACCTCGTGGACAAGGAAGAATCCAGGCATGAGATTTAATGGCTGTGCAAAGTACACGGTTAGTCAATTTCAGGGCTAAATTAGTTCTGTTATTTGTTTGATAAACTAATTCTCTTAATTCTTTGAGTGGCCAGATTTTATTTCAGATTTGACAAAAACAGTTAGTCAAATTTACTGCTAAATAAACTAGGAATCATTTTTTAATTTCTTTGATATGGTAGTTCTCTTAATTCTTTAGGTGTCAAACAAAATAATTCTCAAGGCAAATTTAATGCTAAATAGACGATGAAAAAATGGATTGTTGTTTTGTAATTCATAAACTAAATCTCTTAATTCTTTAAGTGCCAAACAAATTTGTCAGCTTTGATAAGAATAGTTTATCGAATTTAGTGCATTAATAAATTGGCTTTATGGATTGTTGTTTCATATGGCATTATGTGGCATTGATGAATTGGCGTTGTGTTTGCTTTAAATGCAAGACAAAAAACATTATGAATGTGATTTCTTTGAATGAAACGATCCGCCAATGTGAGATCGTTCATCACAAATTATTCCGGACTTATTACGAGGCATGTCAAAATTGGAAGAAGATAACCTTCGTAGAAGATTGTGTTTGTTGGTTTGGGGTTGTGTTTACTGTACTGCTATAATCTGAGTATAAGCAAGTATCAATGTAAAGAGAGAGTTTGAGTATGTGATGAATCTGAGTAGAGAGTTTATGTAATGCAAGTGTTAGACTATGTTATGTTTGTAAACCCAACTAACATATTGTTTATTGTATTACTATAATATGAGTATAAGCAAGCATCAATGTAAAGAGAGAGTTTGAGTATGTGATGTATTTGAGTAGAGAGTTTATGCAATGCAAGTGTTAGACTATGTTATGTTTGTAAACCCAACTAACATGTTGTTTACTATACTGCTATATTATGAGTATAAGCAAGCATCAATGTAAAGAGAGAGTTTGAGTATATGATGTATCTGAGTAGGGAGTTTATGTAATGTAAGTGTTAGACTATGTTATGCTTGTAAACCCAACTAACATTGTTTGTAAACTCAATTAGTATGCAAGTTTTAGACTATCTGATTTTTTATTGGCATATATAAAAAATTAGTTGGTGCAATAAAAATGAAACATGTTCCAATTGAGTATAAGCAATCATCAATGTAAATGAGAGAGTCTGAATATGTGATGTATCTGAGTAGAGAGTTTATGTAATGTAAGTGTTAGGCTATGTTATGTTTGTAAACCCAACTAATATGTTATGTTTGTAAACTCAACTAATATGAAAGTGTTAGACTATCTAGTTTTTTATTGGAATATATAAAATTTAGTTGGTGTAATAAAAATGAAACATGTTCCAAAATAATCAGGTTTTATAATAATCTGGGTTAGATAAAACACAAAATATAATAGTCATTCTAAATTAATAAACTCAAAAGAAGTTAAACATGGTTTGGTACTTTGCCATAATTTTGGAAGTTCCAAATATATATTGGTTAGATAGCAAACTAGCACCTAATTATATCAACATGTCTCAAAATACATATTGGTCATACATACCAATACTAAATACAAAAAACTGTACCATATGTCCAAAATAAACCAATAACAATGTTAAAACAATACCAAAACATGTCCCAAAAGCTCATTTCATTTTGTACTTCAGTCATTTCACTGTACAATCTTCTTTCCTTAATCTTTACGGTGTTTGGAAATTTTGTTAATGTATCGCCTAGCTTGATGGGGCATTGGTTGGCATTGTGGCTGTCCAGGTGTCTCCATAGTTAATTGGCTAGCTGGCTACTCAGATTTGCTTGCTGCTTTGTTGTTCAGAACCTCTCATGCTAGCCCTTAGTGTGATGTCCCTACAACTGTATTCTTTATAATTTTAGTTTTGTTTTTTTGACCTTTTAGCTTTCCACTTCTTCTTAGAATTTTTCTGCAATAAATAACCATATGGGATTTTATAAGGCAGTTTGTAATTAAATAAGTATATAATAAATAAGTTTTTGTAATCTCACTTGTGTTTGGCCAGATGGCTTCCCAGATTGTTGGATTAGTGGATGTTCATGTACAAGAAAACATAATTGTAAAACCAAACTTATAAATATTTGAAACCAATAATAATAACTTAAAATGAGCTAGAAATTACCTCGGCCTTGTTTTTTTCACTACCTGCTGCCCTGCAGCACCAACATTGTGTTCATTGCTCCCACACTTGCTACATTTCATCACTACACCAATTTTTCTCATTTTTGTTGTTGGCTCTTCATTTGGACCCCTTCTTCTCGCTCTTTTTGGTCTGCCAGGTTGTCTATGAAACTTGAAGGGTTCTAATGGTGTCATATTAGACTTTTTCCAAGAGTTGCAAGCATAACAACTCTAACAAATATTTTGATCCAGGAGCTGCAAGCATAACGACTCTAACAAATTAAATTACAATGGGTCACACCATCAACAATAACAAATAGTGGTACCTTAGCATAAAAAAATGCAGTGAACCACACTATATAGCAAAAGTAACTAGCAAACAAATAAAAACAAACACTTTCTAATCAACCACGTTTTCCAAGAACATAATTTGTAAATAAACAACTCACAACACCATTATTATCAACTAGAAAAAAAAACTCCCCACAGCCTAGTCAACCATAAAAATTCACAGATAAACATGCTTCCCAAATTTGTTTTATAAAGTCTAGACAGTGAATGAATAACAAATTCATTCGCCAGTTCCCATACATGTCTTTTTCAAAAATAAAAAAATTCAAAAACATAACCTATAAAAGGTCAGAAAACTTTAGGGAAATCATAATCATTCCCAAATGGCTCCATTTTGGTGATGAAAATTGAGGCCTCTTCAAGATTTTCCTTCATCGAAGTGAACCCAAAAGTCGATTTAGAGTTTTCCTTTGCTGATGTGAACCTAGAATTTGATTTGAGTTTTCCTTTGCCGAAGTGAACTCAAGAGTCAATTTGAGTGGGTGCCAGCATGGATGGGACGGTTGGTTGCCGACGTGGATTAGAAATAAAGCCAGCGTGGAAAAGAGAGAAAGTCAAGTCATCAAACAGTGTAAAATTACATGATTTACCCTCAAAACAAGTCTCATGTGACTCACACATGGGTTTTAACGTCTAATTTGAAAGGAAAAATAAAAACAGATTTACAGTGACAAATAAATATGAGTTTGAAAATGAAAATGAGAAAAAAAAATTTAAGACGAAATTATAAAATCCGATATATTTTAAAGTCTTTCAGTGATAATATCCCTTAGTTTTATATGTCTAGTTTAATGTTTGAAATTTTTGTATTGCTTATTGTAGTATTTATATTTGAAATCCTTAATGTGGCCATGCCCATGTAGCTATTAACACAAATAATTGCTTATAAGATGAACATGAGACATCTTTTCATTAGCACCATAGGTCATCCTTTTTTATTTATTATCCACATATCATTATCACTATTTTTACTTCCTAAATACAAATATATATTTCTTATAATACCCATTGTCCTATAATTTCTTATAATGTTGTAATAATTGTTATCATAATAATTTGTTTTTGGACCATTATATATTTGTTTTCCTTTTTATATTGATAATAGAGAATGAGATCCTTAATTCAAGTTTATTGTTGAAGCAACATGTCTGATGATACTAAAACACAATATCATACTCCACAAGCACAAAAGATAAAGCCAAAGGTTAATTAGGAATTTTCAATAATTGAAGAGGCTATCAATTTTTAAAATGCATATGCAAGAAAGTGTGGATTTAGTGCAAGAGTAAACAACAGTAAGAGAAAAAAAAGGTACAAATAAGGTAGTGTGGAAACAACTTGTTTGCTTTAAAGAATACAAACAAATGACTATTATGAGAAAAAGGAAAAATATTCAGTCCAAAGATCAAATGAATGGAATCAAGGAGTTATGCAACTTGGTTGCAAAGCTAAGATAACAATGGTTAAGTGGAAAACATGATCAACTTAGGTTGTTAGTCTTTTTTGGAAGAGCATAAAGCATAATCAATCTCTTACTACTCCAAATAAAGTACATTTGTTAAGGTTACATAGATTTGTATTGGTTGCGAAAAAAGTTTTTAATCCAACAGTTGTTAGAAGCAAATATCCCGATATGTCAACAAATAAAGATTATGGAAATAGAATCTGGTGGTTCTCAAAATATCTGATGTAAAGAGAAAGATAAAAAAAAAAAAAAAAAAAAAAAAAAAAAAAAACTATGGACTGAGTGAGAGATGAGCAAAAAGTGATTGATGAAGAATTTTTTAAAGAATTTTTTTTCCAAGCATGAAAGAAATCCAGACTTTAATTTTGAACTGAATGACTACAGTCGGCTTGCAAATGATCTTGTGCAAATCCAGCCTTTAGTAAACTCTTATACTAAAGAAAAAAAGGGTCATGCATAAAGTTTTTTATTACTCTTTTTACAAATTTGAACATGGAATATTATTGATTTGTAGGATCAAATTTATATGGGCAAGCTAAAAGATTATAATTGGCATATCCGATTGTCTCTTTGATGAATCAAGTAACAATTGTCATTGGTGGGACTTTTGGTCTTGAATGAGAGAATCAAAACACAAAGCTTTCAAACTGAGTGAGTCCAAAGTTGCATGGTTGGGAAAGTGTTAAGAGGTCGAGGGAGTGAAGGAACAAGTTTAATGAAATGATGACTGATGAAATTACCTCTTATGAATATGTAATAAGGAAATTCTATTTACCATACTCAATTTAGATTGTTAATGTATATAATATATTATTGTATTTTATTTTCCTATAATTTATAATTTTCATGAATTTTTGATCATTAACAAGAAAAAGAAAAGTTTCTTCAGAGTATTGCAGTTCATCGACTATAAGACTTTAGAAATATTCACTCCTAAAGTTTCTTCAGACTATTGCATATGGATTGGCCAATTTGTACTATTAATCATGGTAAATATTAAATACATCAACTTGTTATCCAATACCAAATTGAACTCATCTTGATTTCCATAATTAGAACCACATTACAATATACAGAGAGAATGTATATTACCATATTGCAATATTACAATAGTCATCTTGATTATTACAAAATTCATCTTGATTTCCAAAACCTTATTACAATATTTCAAAAGTTAGAAAGCAAAAAGAAAAGGGTGCTTCAAATGCCAATCCATTTACTTGTTTACCCTTTCTGGAAAAGTGAATTAATCTATGGACCTCTTCCTAATCCACTTTCAACTAGGTCATTTTAAACATATCCTTGACTGCAAAGCAAAGCATATTGTTAGAATCCCCATCTCATCTCAATAGACTTGCCATTATTGAGCGCGCGCACACACGCGCACACACACACACACACACACACACACACTCTCTCTCTCTCTCTCTCTCTCTCTCCCTCTCTCTCTTTGTGATCGGAAAGGGAGTATACTTTAGATAGAATTTCAACTCTTTACTCTCTAATTATATTCAGCTTGTTTGAATCAATCAAGGAAGGCATAAGAGAAGAAACTCAACCCCATTTACCATCTACAAATGATTGTTATCTTTCCACATCAACCTACCATGTTGCTAGAACTATGTATCTGCTAACCGCTTGCCGCGCTATTTGCAGTAATTGTCCTCAAAAAAACCAAAACAGATGAAAAACTTTAAAATAACAACAGAACATCAAATCTTAAATATACAGAAAAAATCAACAAAATACCCATTTTAGGATTACTCATTGAAGTTCCCACTAGAAAAACAAAATAGGAAAAAAAAAAAAACAAACAAACAAACAAATTAACACACTATACCTCAAAAAAAAAAAAAAAAAGCAGAAGCTCAAACCCTTACTTGCATCAATGTTGAAAGCCCAAGCTCCAAACTTAGGGGTGTTCAAATGCTGAAATTGGTCAGAGACTTGCATCAATGGAGAATCTAGAAACTTTAAGTGGCGTCAATTGCTTGGGATTTGTTTGAGAAAGAAAAAAAAAAAAAAAAAAGGAGAGGGAGAGGGCTTGAAAGGCAGAGAGCTTGTGTGTTATTTCATAAGAGAGTGAGGACGTGGGTTTTGTTTTACAAAAGTGTGTGTAAGTGTTATTTTTTTTTGTGAATGAAAAAGGACTTATCCGTAGCAGAGTCATAGGCCCAGGAGTGTTATTTCTTTTGCATATTCACATGTGTGTCACACGAGAGAAATAAATGAAACCAAATAGAGTTATTTTTTTTCCATCTGTCGTGAATCTTATAGAGCCAACCTATTGATTTAGTGGGCTATTTAATGTTTTTTTTATTGTACTAAATAATAATGTATCATAAAAAATTTAATTTAAAAAAAAAAAGAAATGATTTTTGCTAGTAATTAATGGTGATTATTATAAGTGGAACTACATGTTATGTGATAAATTATTATTAAATATATATATATTTTTAATATTAAAATTTTAATGGAAAAAAATAAATTCTTAATGGTAACCACTTTAATTGCTACGTAGCATGTATTCTCTACTTATAATCCATTATCAATTGGTGAAAAAATTAAATATTTTGTACTAAATTATCATATGGTACAATAACATTGGCTAAGTAACCCACTATATCATATATATATATATATATATATAATTGCCCATTTTTATTGTTTAATTTTATTGACGTTTTCATGAATTATTGGTTCTTGTGAAATAAAAATTGTATGAACAATGGTTTTGCTCCTATATGTTGTTTTTATGATGATTTAATTCTTTTACTAGTGGATTTAAACATGTTTTAACTTTTCAAGTGTTTTTGGTAAGCAAATAGAATTTAAAAGTTGTCTTTGGGATAATTGAAGTATATTTATGGATGTGTGTATCTTGAATATACTTGAAAGTTATATTATATTTTCTTTGTTACATATATTGTTGTATTTAATTCTCAAGCTTATTATTATTATTCATGTTTAGTGGAACAATGTCGTATTGTGCCTTGGTGGGTTATATATTTTTGCAGGCCTGTGGTTACTTGCACTGGCCTATTCTTTTGTCAATTTCATTATTCAATCTGGCCTTTGTTTCTCGCCTACATTCAAGGATGTTGACACGTGATAGCAATGTGACTTGTTTATCTCTTATATATTTGTTATATTCTCTAGGGTTGGGTATCCAGTGTATTCGTGTGTGAGGCTATGCGTTTCTCTCTTTTTCCCATTCTCTGCGTGTCTAGAGTTGGGGTTTTATTTGAGTGTTATACACAAAAAGTTTTCTAGCTTTTCTTCTGTGTTTGTGAGAGAGAGTGTTAGATATTGTTGAATAGATTTGTAAACTTTCTATTATTTCAATAATATAGCAACGACTCCCCACTGGAGTCGAAGACATAGGCATTTGCCAAACCTCGTAAATACTATGTTTTTGTTTTTACAGTTTTTTATATCTTTTTTAATATCAATAACCATAACATATATATATGAGTAATTCTACAATACATATATCTTTATTTTATTAAAATGAGAATTATCACTAAAAGTATGATAAATTTAGAAATATTGTCACTAAAAATGAACTATCAATGACAATATTCATTTTAATAAAATGAAAATATCTTTATTTTAGAATTTATATATGTGTGTATATATGTGTGTGTGTGTGTGTGTGTGTGTGTGTGTGTGTGTGTGTGTACTTCTCTTGGTTTTATACCTGGAAAGCTTATGAACATACCTTTGCAAGGAAGCATGTACTCATACAATTAATGAGTTAGTTGGTGATTTTATGACGAAATTATATATGTTGGGATTTGATGACATGAAACATTGAGATTGTATATGTTGAGTAAATTGGATCCATTAATTAGTGAGAAATGATATTAATTTTACATGAACGTTGAGTAAATTGGTCCACCATATAGTGAAATATAATATTGATCCTATTCAAGTGTTTGAGTAAATTAGTTCGCTAAATAGTGAGATGCGTTATTAGTATTACATGAGCATTCAGTCAATTGCTTCGAATTATAAGTATATTTTATATTGTCAAAAGACTTTAGTTATCAAGTTGTAATATTGTGTTATTGTAAAAATTATGTTTTTGATTTTAAAAAATAGTGAATTTATGTTTTGGGTATTATAATTTGGATTGTGTTGTATGGATCTATATGTTTATGTTTATCTATCCTGATATTGTCAAAAGGTGGAGCTGAATAGCTTATTTAATTGTTATTATTTAATAGCTTATTTGAAACAACTTCAGCCAAAAAACAGTAACTCTTAGCCGATACTTTTTTTTTTTATATTTTGCTTACTTGTGAAGCCGGTTTCTTCTTCCTATGAAGAAAATTCCTTCCTCTGGAAAGCTATATATCTTTACCCATAGTATCTGCATAGTCTGATAAGGGACAAGCTTAAAAACAACATGGAACAATTACCACAACTCACGCTGGTGGCAGATAATGAAGGTGCATCCAAAAGGGCTGGGATTTCCCTTGTTGGGAAGATCATTTCAGGGAAAGCTTTCAGAGCAAATGAGGTCTTTATGGTGGTGAGAAGAATTTGGTTCACAAAGGAAACACTGAAGGTGGAGGAAATCGAACAAAACACTTTTTTACTCACCTTTAAATCTGAATCCGATCGCAACAGAGTACGTTAGAGAAGGCCTTGGACAGTCAACAATTCGCATTTACTCCTCCACGAATGGAAGACAGACGTTGCTCTAGAGGAAATCTGCTTCAAGAACGCAACTTTTTGGGTCCAAATCAAAGCTTTACCCTTATAATTTATGACAAAAAATAATGCGGATATGATTGGTAAATTGTTCAGCAAGCTGTTAAGGTATGAGTTGTTTACTAGAACAAATATTATTCGCACAAAATATTTAAGGATGCAAGTTGAGGTTGAAGTTAGCAAACCATTACCGGTAAGGCTTCTTCCACATGGGAAAATGGAGAAAGTGGATTTTATTCTAATATGAACGGCTGCTGGATTTTTGGTACCGGTGTGGTTTACTTGGTCACGTGGAAAGGAATTGCCCAACAACTGAAATGGAAAATCTAAGAATCATTGGAGATCTCTATGGATTGTGGTTGAAGGCTAAAGTGGAAGTATCTCTATTGGTCAGGGAGGGTGACTGCCTATGGCGAGTGGAGAACTAGAAATCCGAACACTTGGAAACTTTTCCAACAATATCAATACATATCTCGTCAACGAAAAGGAGGAGGACAGGTTCCAGTTCGACGAAGAGATGATGGGTGAAGGGGCAGAAAGGGAAGAGAATGGACCGAATCCAGATACCACACCTAAATTCAACAACTCGTTAAATCAACAAATTCAATTCATACAAAAATCCACAAATATAAAAGGAAACGTACTTGCTGAGCTAGACACTGTTGAAGGGCTCAAGAACTCCTCGGACAGGGAGCTGAACAACCCTCCACAGACAAAAAATCCTAGAAAGATGATTTCTACAGACACAGAGGAAGCTTCATGAAATTTCAGGGGCGCAGTCAGTTTTTACAGGCGGAAAGGATGTTCCCAAGAAGGGATCGATAGTGGGCCATAAACATTGTCATGAAGAAAGGGAGGAAAGCCCAATTCTTGGTCTTGCAAAAATCCCAATAATCCATCCCACTAACTCAGACACTCTTACATGTAGTGGGCTGGGGAAGCAACAAAGGAAAGGCCTAATGGAAAAAAAGCTCAAAAGAACTGTTGAGGCTACCATAGGCCCTTTAATTAAAAGTGACAATTTTTCAAAGTCCCCTATTTCCCCACATTTGAAATTAAAGGAATTGGCTAGAAGGAAATGCACTTTTTCACCGAGCAACTTTGACTCAAATATTCAGGGAAGTTCAATGGAAAAAAAACAAAGATGTTTTTGAAAGCACCAGTGCGACTGAGAACATCTTCATGGCTGAGGAGGCGAGCTTTACCACACCCCTAACTCAGCCATGAAATTCATATCTTGGAACTGTTGTGGACTGGGAAAAGCCACGGCAGCTCAAGCCTTGAAAGGCTTAATCTCGAGACATTCCCCAAATGGTTTTTTTTTTTTTATGTGAAACTAAAGCTACAAGGTATAGATTGGAGAAAATCAAGAAGAAGCTGGGATTTAATAAAATGCATATGGTTGAAGCTGATGGCTGGAAAGGGGGCACTGCCTTCCTTTGGAACGAAATTCTAGGGTGGTATATTTTTTATACTTCAAAATGGATCCTGAGAATTTTAATCACCAGCGGAAAAGGTGAAACATGGAATCTGTGGGCTTGCTATTGCCTGGCTGAAAGAGGCAAAATGGAAGATTTCTAGAAGACTCTATGCTTCTTAATCAATAATGGCTCTCAAAACTAGGCTTGCATTGGTGATTTCAATGAAGTTTACAACTAGTCAAATAAATGGGAGGCAGTGAGGTGAACTTAAAAAATATTTTTTTCCTATAGAATTTCATGGACGGCGTTGATATTGGGTAAAATGGCAATAATTTCACTTGATGCAATAGAATGGGAAGCTTGGCTAATATAAGAGAGAGGCTCGATAGAGTTATTGCTAGTGTGAATTGGATAACCATGTTCACGAATGCATGAGTTGTTCATCTAAATGCTCACCAATTAGATCACACCCCGATCCTATTAAACCTGCAATTGGATCACCCCAACCTCCCCAGACCTTTCCATTTTCAAGAAATATGGACTAGAGACTCGACTTGTGAAAATGTTATTAGGGGGCTTGGGATTGTACCAATAGCCAAATGGATAGAATCTCAATTGGCAAAAGAATTATCAATACAACTAGATTATTGATAAAGTGGAATAAAGAGAACTTCTGATTATGCAAAGATCAGATAGGTGACTTGGAAAAAAGAATCAAATGGCTTTAGAGCACGCTACCTTCTGAGGAAGTGTTGAATGAAGAAAGGATCCTGCAAGGATGAGTTGAGTGAATGGTTAAATAGGCAAGAGATTCTTTGGCGCCAAAAATCCGGAGAGCTCTGGCTTACGGTGGGGGACCAAAACTCTAAATTTTTTCTTGCAACTACCTTCACAAATAGTACGAGGATATTCATCACTACTTTGAAAAGTAACAATGGGGAGTGGTTGGAGACTCAGGGACAGATAGGAAGCTTTCTCACCGATGAATTCACAAAATTGTTCAAAACGGATACTGCAACCCCTTGCACGCTTCTGAGAGACTACACTCACAATTCTATCACGAATGATCAAAATTGTAGCCTCCTGATGAGAAAGAAATTATATCTGCCTTAAAAAGCCTCCACTCGACCAAGGCCCCAAGCCTAGATAGTATATCAGCTCTATTTTACCAAAAATATTAGGTAATCTTGGGAATGATGTTACAAAGGCTATTCAGAATATTTTTCAGCATGGAACTTTTCCTCAAGGCCTTAATGACTCGTTTATAGTCCTGATCCCCAAGAGTGCTCAATTCTCTTCCTTTAACCACATCAGGCCGATTGCCCTATGCAATACCTTATACAAAATTTTCTCCAAAATTCTTGTGTTTCGTCTTCGCCCCATCCTACAAAACCTTATATCTCGAACCAAACCGCTTTCGTCCCTGAGTGATGGATCTGGGAAAATTCCATCTTGGTTAAGGAAATTATTCATTCCATGAGGAGAAGGAAATGTACTAAAGGATTTGTGGGCATCAAAATTGACCTCCAAAAAGCTTATGACCGGGTCAACTAGCAAGTGCTTCTTCAAATCCTTAACGCCTATGGTTTCAATGAGATTTTCAAGCTGCTCATCTTCAAAAGCCTGACCTCCGATAATACAAAAATGTTGCTAAATGGCTCCTGCTATGGTCAAATTCTCACAGAGAGAGGAATTAAACAAAAAGACCCCATGTCTCTTTTTTTGTTTGTCCTTTTCCTAGAGCTTCTCTCCAAGATGATTTCAAAGATGGAAAATGATGGAAAGATTCAGGGAATCAAAATTGGAAGACTTGCTCCAACCATATCCCATATCTTCTTTGCAGATGACATTCTTATTTTCTGTAATGCAAATGTCAACCAAGTTGAGAAAATCATCAACTGCCTTGAGACTTTTTGCTCCTGGACAGGCCAAAGCTTTAATCCAGCGAAATCCAGGTATTTTTTCTCAAGTAATATTCAAGGAAGCCTAAAGGCTGCTATCAAAAGTAGTTTCAACATGAACGAATTGGATCAAAACACGAAATACCTAGGAACAACATATTTCCCAGCATCATGAGGAATGAAGACTTTGAGGGAATAAGGAGGAAGATTACTAACCTGCTCGAAGGCTGGAAGGCTAAACTTCTCTCCCAATCGGGTAGACATACATTGGTAAAGCATGTTATCACCTTTATTCCTTTATATTCCATGGGGGTGGGAAAAGTTCCAATGGGAATTTGCCAGGAAGTGGAAAAGCTCTTGAGAGCTTTCGTATGGAGAAGGGATGCCAATAAAAGAAAAGGATAGAACCTAGTGGTCTGGAAAACTATATGTAAACCCAAAGGCTATGGTGGGCTTGGTATTAGAAGTTTGCTGGCAATGAACTCTGCAATGCTTGAAAAGCTTGGTTGGTCCCTTGTTAATGAATCAGAGAAACTCTGGGTACAAGCAGTCAAAGCAAAGTATTTTCCAGCTTCCACCTTCATGCGCTGCAAGAAAAAGAAAAATTGTTCCAACCTATAGCCGGCTGTTCTGAACACACGGAACACCCTTCAGAAAGGTCTTTGCTACAAGGTTGGCCATGGAAGTCTCATTAATATGTGGGAGGATCCATGGCTTCCAGATATTCCTGGATTCAAACCAACTCCTAGGAATGAGAATATGGTCCTGAGACAAGGCATGGTGCAATCTCTTATGAACTCAAATGGAGAATGGAATGGAAGGCAGATCGATGAACTTTTCTGCCGGAAGTCAGCAAAGGAAATCAAGAGAGTTTTTTGGGCTAACAATAACAATGACGATAAATTTGTTTGGGTGGGAAACAAAAATGGTGATTTTTCGGTGAAGTCTTTTTACTGGCTTGATAATGGGGATCGGGAAACTCATCAAAGCTAGTGGAGAAAAATGCAGACCTCAAGAATACATGAAAGACAAAAGTTCTTGCTCTGGAAGCTGGCCCACAAAGGTCTTGGCCTAAAGCAAAATCGTATTTGGAGATGAATTCATATCACGGACGTTGGTTGTATGCATGGCTGCGACTGCATGGAAGATGAAGCCCACGTTTTCTTTACGTGTCCTTTTGCAAAAGGCCTTTGCTTTCCTTCCCTTTAGGGAGTTCGATGTAGTGAGCAGTTACTTAATGACAGCAACAATTATCTTAAACAGATTTGGAGCCTGGATTTTCTTAGACCAATGACAAGAAAGGACCGTGAGAATTTCATACTTTTTAGTGCCACCATTATTGACCATATTTGGTAGGTTAGAAACGAAAAATGCCACCGTGATTATCAAATTTATGTGGAAGGATCAGTTCAGACCATAATGAGCATATATGAGGAACTAAAGAATGTTATCAGTAAGGTGGACATCACGCATAGAGGAAATCAATCAGTCTTGGTCCCTAATGGATGGTGCCTTCCTTCCAGGGGAGCTATTAAAATTAACTCGGACGTGGTTGTTAGAGGGAACCACAGCTTTCTGGGAGTTGTGGCCAGAAATGAGGTTGGTGACATAGTGGAAGCCCACTCATTCAAGGTTAGCACTAACAACCCCTTGGTTGCTGAATTTATGGCCATTTAGAAAGCCATTTTGATCAGCACAAAGAATGGTTGGGATGATATAGTGTGCGAATCCGATGCCCAAACCATCATCAATTGCTTGAATGGAGGAAATCCCAAGCAACTTCACTGGAAAATGGATCCGATTGTCAAAGGTATTATAAATTTACGTAGTTTGGTTTTTAATGTTCGTTTTGTTTGGTGTAATCGAGCCGTGAATAAATGTGCTCACCTGATTGCAAATTGGGCGGCTATTCATGATTGCACAAGTTTACTCCGACATGAATTATTTTCCGAGTCTTTGGTAGAATGCCCGATGGTGGATAAGAGGGCATGCACCTCCACCTAAGTCAAGTCTTTTGTTTGTAACCTCTCATTTTGGTTTTATAAAACTTTCTATTTCAGCAACAAAAAAAAATTTGAAAAAAGGTGGAGTTGAGATGGTTTTTTTTTTGGTAAAAGGAGTTGGGTTGGTTTGAAATGATTAAAAGTGTATGTTTGCATGTTCAGTTGTATATATTTTGGGAATATCCTAAAAATAAATGGGGCTCTGCCGTTTTTCTTTATAAAATTTCTAGCACCAAAAATGTTCTTGTTGGGTTCTAATGAATGGTGTTGTTAACATGACTGCTTGGTAGAAGATATTAAATCATACAACAAAACAAAATCTAGTTGAATTGGATTCTATCATATCATATTAGCTGATGCTGTAACAAAAAAGGAAAAAATATTAATTAGAAAAAGTAGAGTTCATGGTAAATAATCCAGTAGATAATGATGTCTTCATTGTTGAATAAATTATTGAAAAAAATAAAATAAGCTTTACATAATAATCTTGTGCAATCTAATAGATAATTCGATCAGGATTTTTTATTTTTTTTAAATATCAATTTCAATAATTTTACTCTCTAATTTGATGTTGGGCCAATGAAGGAGTAGATTGAATTGAAGTCCCTGCTGTGCATCCAAGCTTTGGCGATGGTGTTGGCAATCACGGCCAGCCAACCTCCTCCTGTAATTTCCATAGCCAACAATGGCGGCGGCGACTCATATATTCATCATAGTCGTCTTCTTCAATTCATAAACGACTGTAAGAACATGTCCCAGCTCAAACAGATACATGGACAAACATTGCGTACCTTATCCACCACCCACAACCCACATGCCATTTTTCTCCATAGTCGGATTCTCCATTTCTCTTCCTTAGCTGATTTGGACTATGCTTTTCGGGTTTTTGATCAGATTGAGGACCCAAATTCGTTTATGTGGAATTCTCTAATCAGGGCTTGTTCGCGTAGCGTTGAGTGGAAAGAGCAAGCAATGGTGCTTTACTGTAGAATGTTGGGGGAAGGAACTGTTTTGCCTGATAAATTTACGTTTCCGTTTGTTCTTAAAGCTTGTGCTTACTTGTTTGCTTTTTCCGAAGGGAAACAGGCACATTCCCACATTCTAAAACTTGGGTTCGATTCGGATGTTTATATAAACAACAGTTTGATTCATTTTTATGCTTCTTGTGGGCGGTTGGACTTAGCACAGAAGGTGTTTGAGAATATGTGTGAGAAAACTTTGGTCTCATGGAACGCTATAATTGACGCATTTGTTCAGTTTGGTGAGTTCGAGACAGCTCTGAAACTATTTAATGAGATGCAGAACATGTTTGAGCCTGATGGTTATACATTGCAGAGTATTATAAATGCTTGTGCTGGACTTTGTTCTTTATCTTTAGGGATGTGGGCTCATGCTTATGTGTTGAGGATGAGTTATGGAGCTGTTGCTAGCGATGCTTTGGTCAACTCTTCCTTGGTGGATATGTATTGCAAATGTGGGTCCTTGGAAATTGCTCAGCAAGTCTTTGAGAGGATGCCTGAGCGTGATATTACTTCGTGGAATTCAATAATTCTAGGATTTGCCATGCATGGGAAGGCTGAGGCAGCATTGGAGCATTTTGCTCGGTTAGTCAAAATGGAGACTTTGATGCCCAATTCCATTACTTTTGTTGGTGTTTTGAGCGCTTGTAACCATAGAGGCATGGTTAATGAGGGTCGCAAATATTTTGATATGATGCTAACAGAATACAAGATGAAACCCCAATTAGAGCACTATGGATGCCTTGTTGATCTTCTGGCTCGGGCTGGATTCATTGATGAAGCTTTAGATTTGGTGACAAATATGCCCATGAAGCCTGATGTTGTAATATGGAGGAGTCTTCTCGATGCTTGTAGCAAGCAACGTGCAAGCATTGAGCTAAGCGAAGAAGTAGCCAGACAGATCCTTGACTCTGATGAGGCTGTTTCGAGCGGCGTTTATGTGCTTATGTCAAGCGTCTATGCTTCAGCTAGCCGATGGAATGAAGTGGGATTGGTTAGGAAATTAATGACAGAGAAAGGCATTTGGAAAGAGCCAGGCTGCAGTTTGATAGAAGTGGATGGTATTACCCATGAATTTTTTGCTGGGGACACATCTCATCCTCGACGTAGAGAGATATTCCGGGTTTTAGATGTGATTAAAGAAAGATTGGAATTAATGGGGTATTCACCTGACCACTCACAGGCACCCATGGTTGATGATCACAGTGATGAAAAACAAATCTCTCTTGGTTTGCATAGTGAGAGAATTGCCATTGCTTTTGGACTCTTAAGCTCGAAACCTGGCCTGCCAATACGAATATTTAAGAATCTTAGAGTATGTAACGACTGCCACAAGGTGTTCAAATTGATCTCTACTGTATTCAAGGTGGAGATTATCATGAGGGATCGTGCTCGGTTTCATCACTTCAAAGATGGGATTTGCTCCTGCATGGATTATTGGTAACTGGTGTATGTTGCTAAGACTCCTTAGATGGGTACTTTTCGTTAAACACATTCAGATATTCATTCACTTGTAAATGTATAACTCCTGTGCAATATTTTTTCGTACACATTTTTAGACCTACCATGTATAAAATTTGAATATTTTCCCTCCGGTGAAACCACTAATTAATATATATACAAAAATCAAATGTTTCAGGCACTAAACATGGTACAAGGACAATCTAATCCAAAAAAAAAAAAGTCCAGCATACCAATGAGTTGTATATAAATCTTTGTAAAAGAATTAGGTTTTCACTTAGATTGCAAACTCTTATTGAGCTCTTTCAGATCAAATCATTGATGCAGTAGGTGAAGCAAAGTTTGACTTCAGCAGGAAATTTTGGATGTGGAAATGGTCCAAAATAGTCTATTTTGTTTTTAGAATTTGTTTACAATTAGTTTTCTTGAACCGAGTGAATACAATATTAATCATTTTCAACAATTATAAAAATGGTGGATCTAATCTAATGAAACGGGACTGTTATTTTTGACGCGTTAATCCCAGCCTCTCATGGATCAAAAATTTCAGCTTTTTATAACTTTTATCACTCCCTTATGCAAAAGCTGTAAAGCACATGGCTCTCTGATTTCATATTGTTTTCTATAAATTCGTTGATGCAATCAATAATTTAAATCTTTAAACAAACACCTTTCAAAACCGCGTTTGCCTTCTTTGATTCGGCGCTCAACTTGGTCTTTTCAGCATAAACTCGAGTTTGTTGAAAAATAGGAAAATTTTCCTTATAATAAGTTCTAACACATGGGGGGGGTGTCTGTCTAGCGACCTATTTTGCTGTACAGAGCAAGATACCATTTAGTATTTACCATGTGAAAAGAATGACTAATATTCTAATAATTTTCCTTTTGGTGTTGCTTTATTTTAGTCCAAAGTTCTTGAAATCTAAAACCTTATTTTTTTATTTTTATTTTTGCAAAAAAAAAAAATTGGTATTTGGCCCCGATAAAAATAAATAAATAAAAGCTTTTTTAAGCTCTTTTTCGAAAAACAAAAATTTATATACAAATAAGAGGCCATGCAATAAATTTTTTGTACGATCTAAAATTTTTATTTTATTATTTTGTGACGTATCGTATAATTATTAATGATTAAATTGATATAACATGTAGTAAATAAAAGTAATAAAAAATAATATAACATGTAAGTTTTCTCCTTTTAAAAGAAAATCAAATTTTAAACTTCTTTCAAAAAATCAGAAAATTTGCTTTTAAAAGAAGTTCAATTTTCATTTAATATCTTTATATTAAAAGTTGCAAAATTACTCTAAAATGTTAATTTTTATTTTCATCCAAAAACTTAATAATTTTTAAATAAAAACTCTTCTAATAGATCCAGTCATAAAAGATCCACTAACAAAATCTGTGCATAGAGAAACTACGTCAAACCGACAATAAGTCTCGTAAAACCGTTTAAGTGGGTTTTGCAGTTTAGTAATGCTAGAGACATTAAATTGTTCATAAAAAATATTTATCTATGTGTGAATATATTATTAATAAAATATTAATATAATTTAAATATAAACAAATGAAGCGTAAATGAATTAAAAAAAATAAATAAATAAATATTACCATATTATTTAGTAAATAAATTTTTTAAATATTTTGTAAGTTAAGCATTATTGTTTTTAATTTGAAAGATAAAATGCAAAAATAATAATAAATAAATAAATAATATAGTTAAGGAGGTTAATTGTAATTACATATGTTAAATTACTTCTCATAAGTTTAATAAAAATAAATAAATATTTTGACTTTCTTTTTCAAGAAGAAATAAATAAATAACTACAGGTTTGATTTTCCATTCAATATTTTGAACACTGAATCATGCCAAGCAAACAACAATACGACATTATTGAAAGTTTTATCTTTGCCATGGCTCTCTCTTTCCTATTAACCAAAATGAAATGGAGAAAACTAGAAATGGACTGTTCTGATGGCAATGGAGCGAAATTGATGGTTTTAAGAGTTTTAGAAGTCTCTTGGATCCAATATTCTTCATCTTGGCAATGCTGATAGTTAGACTAGTAGTATCTAAAATGGGAAAGTAGAAAGATATCTTAAGCAATCAAAGTTATTATATAGAATGCAAGAATGTTTACAAACAGTGCTACAAAATCAGCTACACAAGCTTTGGAAGGAAAGCTGAATGCAACAGGAGGGTACTCTATTTTCTTTTTTCTTTTTTTTGAAATACAGTAGGAGGATACTAAAGGTATCAAAAAACCAATACATCTATATTATCTTAAAAAAGCAAACAAAAAAATCTGCAGAAATTTTTACAACAGAATATCAATATAAAAACACCCTCCCAAAAAGTATACCATCAAGATTGGCTTCCAGCAATGCCGATAATGATATATGGTTCTTCTCCATAGAAAAGAACATCTTCGTTTAGTTATTTCCACCAGATGTCATAAATTTTAGCGTCTTAGATAAATGGAATCCATAAGAAGGACCACCATGATCCTCTTGTGACACTTTCGGGGGAGTGTATGGAACTGGTCTAGGGTGAATAGAATGTACAATACATGTAGTCCTGGATTTTTCCTCTTTAACAAAAATGTAATGTCTAATGGATGCATTTTATCATATTCCTCCATGATTTGCCATATCGCTAGCCGCTGCTACACCAGAAGAGAAAATATTAGACAACGTATAGAGAAAAAAAATAACATGAAAGGATAAAGAAAAACTAGAAACCAATTTTATTGGATTGCTATTTCATAAGAAGAGAGTCAAAAATACATATCAGGTTATTTCCCAAGCAATCTTTATAGCTCTAAAGCTAAAAGTTGTGTAGAAGTTTATAGTCCTGTTGCACCTCGATATAGCCCCATGAAAAGTGTGTTTTTTGGTGAATGTGTGTGTGTGTGTGTGTGTGTGCATGGATATACAGGAGACAGATCATAAGCTAATGATGTACAAAGATGGTTCTAATCCTTGTATAAGTTTCTTTAAGCAAGGGTTATTATCCTTCATGCTGAAATATAATCTAATTTAATTTAACTAGGTGAAAATGTTGCTATTTATTAAATTCTGATTTCACTTATTACATAGTACATACAAACAATATTCATAATTCTCACCCAAAAAAAAAAAATATATATATATATATATATTCATAAAGGACTTCAAACATTTGCATTATCTAGTACAAAATAAAAGTCTATAGATACGGATTTTGGTTAAAATACAGAAATCACTGGTAACAGTATTGATAAAAATGGAAAAAGTATCGCAATAAACTCTGTATAAACTGGTTTTTTTATATAAACTGTTTGATACGAAACCACTGCAAAAAGATTGTATCATTGTCTCTTTACATGCATAGAACTGCTAGATTTACCACCCAAAAAAAATACATACAACTGCTAGATAAACTAAACTAACCCATATACCCAAAACCTTAAAACCGAATCAAAATATACATATTCACATATATAGAGAGAGAGAGAGAGAGAGAAAAAGTAACCTTAAAACCGAATAAAAATATGCATATTCACATAATTAGAGAGAAAGTGTAGCAAAACTAAAAACATCCAGAACTTCAATCAAGCTAAAAGGAAAAGAATTATGAGCTCCAAATGCATTAAAGTATCTGAAAAAAAAAATTAGATCGGAGATTAAAGATCACCTTTTGAAGATGCTAGAACAATGACAACATGCATAGTGACATTGTTCGGAGGAAGCTGCAAACGAAGAGGATGAAGCTTTCCATTCAAAGGGTTACGAGTGCAAACAATAACACCTTCAATCCCAGTCTCTTCCTCGAATTTACGAGTCAATTCTTCAACCCCATTACCTTTAAAGCTAAAAGAATAGCCCTGAACATCTTCATCATCCACATCACCATTTTCATTTGCTATATGGTAATATATAGTCCTCCCTTCAGATTTCGGCGGAGAACCCGAACCCGCATAAGAATCGCTCGACTGCAAACAAATAAAAATCAATTCCAAATTCCAAATTCCAACCAAACAAACAAACAATTTTTTTTGCTTTTTTGCGGCAGAGATCTCGAACCTCTTGTCTTGAAAAATTGCTGGATTTGATCGAAACCGAAGAAGGCGAACTGAAACCGAAATCCAAAGAATCGGAGTGGGGAATCGGAGGAACCGAAGGCTTAGCGCCCGGAGATTGAAGAACCTGAATCTCAAGGATATCAACATCCCACAAAACCCAATCCTGTGTGGAGGTTCTGTGAGGGATATCATGGGTAACAGAGTTCCTCCACGGTGGCAACCCACCATTGGCTCTGAGGAAGTGACCGTACCGGGTCTTGAGCCGCACCCGGTTTCCTTCTCTAACCGGTTCCCACTCGACGGAAGAGTCGAGCCGTCTGGGCAGAGTCTGGAGGACTTTCCGACCGGTCATGCCCAGAAGATAAGGCTGGTTCGAAGCGGTTAGATATTTCCCATAGCAGCTTTTGAGTCGGATTATGGTTTCGGATCCGGGTACGAACTCGACTGTCCATCTGGCGTTCTTGGATGGTCCGTTTCGATCCTGGATGACGGACTCTTCGTCATCCTCGGCGAGGAGGTATTTCTCATGGTGGCTTCGGAGTCTCACCGCCTTCGCGTTGTGGAAGAAGTCCATGCCGTTCGTGAACTTGTTCGAACTTTTCTGAAAAAAGAAAAACCCAAAACCCAAATTCCAAATTGAGAGAAAAAAATAGAAAGAGAAAAATCTATCGGACTTCGGACAAATAAACAGAGCTTAGATTTCTACTTTCTAGCATGTGAACGCAGCTAATAATTATGTAAGAAAACGACTTTTTTTATTTTTATTTTTTCTTAGTTTTCAATTTTTTATTGATAATTTGAAGACATGCCCAGTCAGCGCCAGCCAATTTTGGTCTAAGCTGGTACGACGCGGTTCAGTGTTGTTTACGTGGCCAAATCGATTTTTATGTTATTAACTTTTAGATTGAGTGTAATTTGAAACGTCTTGTAACACACCCACATGATGAATCTTCTGTCTAATCTAAATTTCTTAAGTTTGAATTAACTTGTTGAGTAATTTACTTTGATACCCTTTGGTTAGTCTTGAAAAAAAAAAAAGTTTATTTTTCCAAAGATCGAGTTTCGAAATCAAGCAGATAAATTAATTTATGTGATTTTTTGTCTTTTACATGCAAAGGTCAAAAGCGTCGGTAGAGTAACTACGTCGGTAGAGTAACTACGTGGCGAAACTAGTATTCATATAGAAAAGGAAATTTAAATAATAATAAAAAGAAAAAAATCATTTACCTTAAGTTTTTATCCATTTCCATAACAATATTTTTCTAATTAACAAATTTTTAAATTTGCTTTCCGTACTAGGAAAAATGAGATATTTTTCAATATGAAAGAAAGAAAAAGGGGACACTCATTAATTTGGCGATGCTGATGATGCGAATATAATGTATAGAAGAAGTAACATACATGGTTAAGAATTAATTAAATTAACCTCCAAAAGTAATGAAAATAAAAATTTTAAAAAAAAGAAAGAAAAACCCACCAAATTTTAGTAACAAATTAATAAATATAATATATAGCTTGAAATAGATATACTTATATAGGATTAACTGCATGGCATGAAATTCTCATATGCATGTACATGGGCCTGATTCGAATAGTAATGAACATAATATGAACGTTAAAGTGCCAGAATCA
The DNA here is from genome assembly GCA_003254975.1 of Ochetophila trinervis. NCBI lineage: Eukaryota > Viridiplantae > Streptophyta > Magnoliopsida > Rosales > Rhamnaceae > Ochetophila > Ochetophila trinervis. The sequence continues at coordinate 3,285 of QANX01007240.1, read as the reverse complement.
CAAATAAATTATAGAATATCAATGGGGATCTTTTTTTTTTGGACATTAATTCATCTATTATAGGATCCTTACTTAATTTGGCTTTATAGTTATGTGAAATATTAGAGAGATGAGGGTAGTATTGTCCTTTGGTTAAAATGTAATTCATGAAAAATATGTACAACTGCCATTAGACTCTTAAGATGGTGAGCAAGATGCATGCATGGCATGCACAGAGAGGAGTGAAAATTTGACCAAACACATATTGTATATGCATTTATTTATTTTATCAAATGCTTTTATTAGTAGTGCGGGAGAGTTGGTAAGGTGGGTTTAATATGGTGGAGGTTTTTATTATGTATAGATTTTTATTTGGACGCTCTGGATTTTTTTTTTCTTTTTGTGAGGGTTTGATCCTATACTTTGTCAAACCTCTAATGATTTCTATACAATATATTTTTTTTAAGTTGTATAAATTAATTCCAACTATATATATATATATATATATAAATATATTATAGATTCAGCTCTTTAGTTATTAAATATAAACATTCTACATGACTAATTATATATAATAATAACATGGTGACATAACATTATTGAAAAAAAAAAGTTTATATTATTTTAGTGTATCTTTTAGTAAGCCTTTAAAAAAATTATTATATGTTTTTTTTCAAATATATATATATACACATTTTATTTTAGATGAGACTAGCTATCACCAAGTACAAAATTGAAGATATGTGAACTTAATTATTTAAAACTATTAAATTATATATCACATAAAATTTGTCACATAAATACACAACAGTAATAATTCAGCTTATTCTTCAACTTAAAAAATTAAAGATATATACACACACACAGATATATCACTAAACTCCTTCATCTTGACTCTCAAACAACAAAAAATAAGACAAGTGTTTATTTGGACACCTAACTAAGTGTTAGAGCTTAGACACATCATGCAAAGAGCTAACGTAGCTAATTCTTCTTCAAAACCCTTTCAATAATCCAACCCGATTGGCAAACTCAGGTAGTGTTAATTAACCCAATTATATATATGCCACTTTTTCAAAGTCATATTCCTATGAGATATTTATAAAAAAAAAATTATTATTAAAACACAGAATTAAAACCCTATACCACTCCATATTGATTTTTAATAAGTGCAAATTATATATGATACATCGCAAGTGTCAATAACTATTGATGGTAATTAATCGTCTACAATTTTAATTATTAATTATGAAATTTGTTTATTATATGTGTGTATATATATACAATGCATGTTTGTATATGCGTGATCAATATATATATATATATATATATATATATATATATATATTCTTAAGAAATGCCAACCTTTAACCTCTTTCCGACAATGGCATTAATCTAAACGTGTTAATTTACAATTTCCACTCCTTATAAAGTTTGTAGTAGTGCATGTTCAATGGAATTCCATATCATCACCATTAATCGTCAAACTCATTAACTTCTCAAAAGCATTTTTGGTGTCACATATAATTACAATAATTAAAGCCTTTATATATCACTAATATCACTAGCTTACTCTAAAATAAATAATTTTTTCCCCTTCTAAAACTAAAGTTTTTTTTGTACTTTTTGGATTATATAATTGCGTGTACGTGTTAGCAGACCTAATAAAATAAGTTTTTTTTCACCAAAAAAATAAAATAAAATAAGTCTTAATCAAACAATTACTCTAATTAAAATTAATTAATAATTGGGGGAAAATAAAAAATTAACGAAAAAAACAAATTACCTGCTGTAGCTGTTTGGAAGAGAAAGAAAAAAATCTAGAAGCCTTGACCGGAACGACGACCGGCCTCGGCGAACCGAGTTCGGTGAGAATCTCATCGGAAATCGAGGAATTGAAACTGGACAAGGACGATAAATAGTCGGCCACCGATTCCGATTCCGTGAGCTCAGCTCCTTCGACGTCCCACAGAATCCAGTTCTGCGTGGAGGTCGTATGCGGATCGTCATGAGTAACGGAGTTCCTCCACGGCGGCGGGCCTCCGTTGGCGCGCAAATACTTGGCGTTCCAGCTCTTGAGCTTCACCTGAAACCCATCCCTTATCGGTTCCCACTCCGTGTTCCAATCCGAAAGCTTATCGGGTTCCGTTTGGAGAATCTTATTCCCCGTCATTCCCAACAGGAACGGCGTTTCGGTGGCCGTGAGGTACCGACCATGACAGCTCTTTAGCTTGATGACGCCGTCTTTGTTCTCGACGAATTCCACCATCCATTTAGCTTTTCTCGTCGAACCGTTACGGCTCTGACGGACGGTTTCTTGATCGTCGTCGGCGACCAAGTACTTATCGAGGTGGCTCCGGAGCTTCACGGTGGTGGTTTTGTTGAAGAAATCCATTGAAATAAATTAAAGACGAGGACGCTTTTGGCCTCTGGAGGTGGTAGTGATAGAACAAAATTAGCGGGGTTTTGGTTTTGGTTTTGGTTTTGGCTTTAACGCAAACAATTTATCGGCATGGTTTTAATTTTTAAAAGACTAAAACAAAAAAGTTTGGTTCTGTTTGGTACTGATTGTTGGTATTAAAACTGTTTGGGTAGTGCAATTTGGTATCTTAGTAATCACGATTGGGAAAGCAGAGGATGGCACGAAATTGTCCTTATCCTGGATATACTTTTCCATTGTATTGACGAAGATGATGAAGCTTCGAGGATACATAGTGGGAGTTGGATTTACACGCGCTTAGAAAGTGCGTGAAATATGCATTTTATGTAGTTACTGCATTAACAACGCGTGCGGCGTGGTGTTTTTTGATTGGAAGGCTGGAGAGGTTTCGTGATGGTCGTTAACAGTTGCGCGTGGGAATTGTTTTTTTTTCCTTACGAAGACAGTCTTTTGTTCCGTCTAGAAGCTGGAAATTATTGGTATTGGACCCGATTATATTTCACATCGCTATGTTCAAAACCCTGCCGTTTCCTCTACATCAGTCTTTTTTTTTTTTTTGGATGAAAATCTACATCAGTCTTAAAACTACAAATTTCTTCGACTTTGCGTAATAATATTCCAAGTTTTTTTTTTTTTTCCTCTTTGGTCAGTCGGACACCGAGTTCTCTCTATGTAATTGAGAGAGACTTTCAATGAAAATTCATAAGCCTTTCGACTTTTATTCGTGAAAGCAGAAAATTTTGTTGAAAGTTTCAAACCAATAAGGAATTTATATTATTTCCAAAAAGAGATTCTATGTGGGTGAGCCCTCTCAAAATTCAACTTGAATTTTCTGCATGAAATATTTTTATTTTATATATATTTTT
>QANX01007238.1:7291-25574 GCA_003254975.1 Ochetophila trinervis | reverse complement strand
TAATCTTTAAAAAAAAAAGGGAAAAAGTAAAATGTGATGACTAATAATTGAGCTAAAAGCCATACTTACCCCACTAACATTTAATTTTTTCCTTATATTATTTATTAATAATTTCCTATACTTCACCAAAAGAAAAAATTTGATATTCTAAGCGCACTGACATAATATTCTTGTATATATAAATATATCAAAGCAGCACTGGTGGTGTAAAATTTAACAATTAGTCGTCTCAAGTGTGCGGGCATGCCACTTCGAACCTATGACAGTCCAAAGAAATAAATAAAATGTGCATCAATTAGTATCAGACTTAAATCAAACGCTTGTATTAATTATTGATAACAAAATAATTAAAGGTTACAGATTGTCTTTCAGATCAAAGGATTTTTAATTAAAATTTTCAACTAAAACACTTGACTACTCGAAATAAATTCTAACGAGAATAAACTAAGTAGTCTATATTTTCTGGTGTATGTGGATGCGCGAGTCCCTTCCAAAGTTTGATGAAGCTTCAATTTATAAGTGAAAAATGTGGCTCACTAATCTCTTGTACTTTCGATGTGGGACTCCCCTTTTTTCAATTTCCAAGATAAATACTTATACTTGTATCACTTCAAATCATCCTCATCTTTAAACAATGTGGGACAAATATTGACTCACTTAAATCTAAAAAATTAATATTTTTAATAAATAAAAATATTAATTCAAAAAATCCAAGTATATGGTCCAAACATTGCCCCCCTTACTTTGTAATTTTGTGGTAAAAATTGCAAAGCAAAATTGATTCTTCATGTTATAAATATAATTTATCATGAAAATTACTCATACCAGCAAAGATTTAGTGATCTATATCTTTCCAATTATAAGCACCGCAAAATTGGCAAACTTTAAATTATATCCCTTTTGCCAAATTTCCAACAGATTTTTTGCCCCATTCAATTAAACTCGTATGGTCAAAGACTTAGCTTCCATATTCCAATTCTGGCAACTTCACACACTGCTACATGCCAAAAGAAAATCACAAGTTACCTTGTAGTATTGAACATGCCAAAACTAACTCTTCACTATTTTGGTTTTAAAGTTCCTTTCCTCACCCCAGCCGCATAAAATTAAAAATTTCTCCAAACTCCATCGGCACAAAAATTTCTTCACAGGTTACCTTGTATCTCCCTTGTGGCTTCTTTGATGAACAAAGCTTTCAAATCCATATCCTAGACCAGGTTATAGATTGCATATACCCTTTTGTATACACGGTAATAACTTCTGTTTGATAAAAAAAAAAAAAAAAAACAAAATTATTTCTTTGCAGCAGCTATTTGACTCTGGCACTCAAAATTTCACTGCAACCGAGCAGTTCCCATACGGATTCAACTTCTCTCCCCACCATCAGGTAAACAAGGTTCCCACAATTACTATTTGTTTATGCCTCCCCTGCCAATGGTTTTTTTTTTATTTCTTCTCTTTAAAAAATCCAAAATATCCAATGCAATGGAACGATTCCCATATGGACTCCACCTCAAGGCCAAACCGAAGCAGCGAAGGCGGCTTCAATGGTGGAGGCTCATCCCAGCTTCAGACAGTGGTTAGGTTGATTCCACGGCGATGCATTGACTAATTTGCAGCAATGGGTGGACTGGTTTAGCAGCAGCAACGGGGATTGGTTTCAACAGCAATGGCGCGGACTACTGGCGACGGCGGCGAGGAGTGGCGTTGCACACAGCATCAATGACTGGGTTTGCAACGGCAGCATTTGGAGAAGATGATCTACAGTCTTGGAAAAATTGGTTGCGGCACACGGGCTTGGAACTGGACACGTGGGCCTGGACTTGGGCGAGCTGTTGGGTGCTGAGTGCTGGACTCGACTTCGCACGCGAGCTGGACGCGGAATTGGAGGCCTGGATGCTTGGATCGCTGGAGGTGACGCAGCGGGCACATGCCGCGGATGGGGGCGACTGGAGACGGGCTGGACGCGCAGGCTTTGGGCTTGATGCTGGCAGCTTGGACGTGGGCTGGATTCGGATGCAGCTTGGATGTGCGGAGCTGGAGACGCGAGCCGGACGCAAAACTTGGCTGCTGCAGCTGAGTCGCTTACTGGGTTGCACGCTGATTGGACTTGAGCTGAAGACGCGCAGAGCTGGACAGGCAGGGCTGATGGGCTGCGCGGCTTGGTCTCACGGGCTGGAGATTACTGGATGCGGATCGGACTGATGCGGCTGGTAACTTGGGCTGAAGCAGATGAGTGCCAACGCTGGACTGGACCGACTTGGATCTAAAGCTGGAACCCGGGCTTGGGCGTGGGTTGCACAATGAGCTGGCTGGATTGAACGTGCAAGTTTTTTTTTTTTTTTTGAGTTGTAGGCATACCAAGAGTTACGGGCTTATCAATGTTTGGACATGCAACTGGAGATACGCGGCTAGGCTTGGATGCGGGCTTGACGCAAACGCACGAATTGGATTTGGCTGGACTTGGACTAGAATCGGACGCAAGCTGGACTCGGATGGACTCGGACGAACATAGACAGACATGCAGCTAGACTGACACCGACATGGACGGACATGCAGCTAGGACTGAGACCGACGCAGATGGACCTGACTCGGACGAACGCAAACAGACATGCAGCTGGGCTTGGACCGACACAGATGAACATAGACAGACATGCAGTTGGACTCGGCTCGACGGGTACGGGACTGACTCAGATGGATGAAGATAGACATGCAGCTGGATTCAGACCGACACGGACGGACGCAGACAGACATGCAGCTGGGCTTGGACCGACGTGGACTTTCCCTACAACTTATTTGTTGATGCCAAATATTTTTTTTTCTTTTCCTACTCCGGCTTCTTACATTGTGGTCACGATTTAACCGCGTCCAGTCGATTTTTAATGCAATGAATTCAACTTTATATCAGATCACCTCGACATGGCAAATCATTTGACTGTTAATGGACAAGCAGTCTTTTGACTTGCTTATTTTTTTGTTATATTCACATATTACATCGAATTGAATATATTGGTCCTGGACTTTGGCATTTAGCCTAGTTCTCTTGACACAGCCTTGAAAGCGGCTTGACATGGTCGGCTAAAATTGCATCAAATGGCCGTGTAGTTTTTCGGCCTAATCTTTTCTGACTTGCTGATGTTACTTTTGCAGGGCATTGCCCCCAAGTATCATATCCTCCAGCGTTTGATCTGACATCCGATCTGCATCCATTGGACGACGTTCTGATTCTATCATGCCAGCTGAAACTAGGATCCAAATGACAAAGGCAAGACGATGACTGCGTTGACCATCACTTCATCCATGGTTCCAAATTTGATAGTTGATGACTTGATGGCTGAAGAAGTAACCATGTCTTTTTTCACCGAATTATTGTCCATGTCTGCACTTTGCTTTCTGATCTATCTCTTTGCGGTTTTCTTCTCTCCTGGAGCTCCAGATAAAATGCCAACTTTCTTGGATAAAGCTGCAATCTTGACTTTTCTATCCAGGTCGTTGAGATATGACCCCAACTCTTTTTGCAATGTACCATCCTTTTGCTTATCCGGTCGACATGCTGTCCTACTTTCAGCATACTGGCGCTACATCCACCTATTCTGGATTTTGTCAAGCAGATGATAGGGCTTATATCCTGCACAATACCAATGATCTACCTCCATAGCATGTGGCTTAAAAATCTTTGGCTCCTCAATCTTTTGAGAAACCAATCTTGTCGAATGGTTTCTGGAAAAAGTGACTTGGAGAATTTGCTCACCTTGCCCCCCATGGTGTCGATTGTTCAGCTTCCCTGATCCTTTCTGCAACTTCGATCTCAGACGTTGGAAAACAGAGTTATGGTTGTGACTTTCCATTGGTAGTTTTGTCACGTCGAGTTTCTGATTCCTGGTTGGACGCTTTATTTCTTTGTCCTCAACCTCATGCTTGCACCGAGTACAAAGCACCTTAGAAAGAGATTCGGCCTTTTCGGCCGAACTTCCCTCTAAGCTTGACATCTTTATTCCAAATTCCTCCATATGACATTTGTCGCAGGTCCACCCTAACTCTGGGTTTTGTCAAGTCCGAAATGTTGGCCGAAACCATGTTCGCTTCGGCCGATGGGAAGTGGTTGTTATCCACTTGCATTATCCCATTTCCTTTTTTTGGAAGCTTTAACGCTTGTTTGTCAATCATCACTTGGATAGCATTCCTGAAGACCACGCAGTTGATAATCTGATGCGACCACGTACCATGCCATTTGCAGTATGGATTTTTCTTCATCTCTTCAGCTGTTGGCAGGATATGGCCGTCAGGTAATTTAATTACCTTGTCGGCCAGTAGGTAGTCAAAAATCTGATCAGCTTTGGAGATGTCGAAACTGTAGGCCTTCTCTGGTTCTGCCCAACTTTTCTTCATGTCCATGACTAGTTGAAGAGCTCTCTGGTTTTTTGTTGGTGTAGCCAAAGCTTTACAAATGTACGGACGGGTGGCCACCACTTCTGCCGCGTTAATTTTAGCTGCTCCTTCGACACTTTCCTGGTAGTCAGCTTCCACAAAGTGAATTTCAGTATTCGGGTCCTTGTAGTATGACCTTCTGGACGAGTTATTCCTCTGGTACTCCTCCTTCAGGATGCCTTCATATCGAGTGGCCCGAGAGACCAACTCGAACAAGTCATGGAATTTTGTCCCCTCAAACTTCTTTCGAAGTTTGTAGCTCAGTCTGCCTTGTGCTAGCTTGACGAACTCTCGCTCTGGTATGTCCAGGTGACATCTGATCCTTGCCTTCTCCATCCATTTGACGCAAGCGCGATAAGTCAGCCATGGAAATCTCCGGCTCAATCCTATAGAACTGCTCATGGAACTTCTGCTCCAATTCTTACCAGCTATGGATCGAGTTTGGCTGCAAGTTGATGTACAAGGTGAAAGCTGGACCTGTCAAAGAGTTAGCAAATAGTCGCAGCTTTAGGAAATCATTGGCCGCTGCTTCTCCACATTGGATAGTGAAACGGCCTATGTGCTCCATGGTGGATTGTCTTTCCTCACCAGAAAATAGGGTGAAGTCAGGAAACCTGAATCCCCTAGGAAATTCAATCAGGTCAAAAACGTCGGGGTACGGCCTCCTATAGGACGGGCGTCCGGTCCGTCTGAATGCAGGACCCATCATCTCATGGATGATGGTCTCTACGGCTTCCCGGTCTATGCTTTGGCCGTGGTTCATCAAGTTCGGTCCATTCCTCCGCGCTGGGGTGTGGAAGTCTATTTGATAAGCATGGGCATCGTAATGTCCATTCCTATAGTTTTGTCCAAAATGTTCTGCATGCCCCCCGCCATGAACTTGGTTCCGAGCCGGCAGGTTTCCATATGTCGGAACATCCGCTCTCCCTCCATGTACATTGGGTACAGTCTGAAAAGCTTGTGTCAAATGTTCTTCCCGACCATCCCTCACGGTCTGGCCTTGGTTATCAGCATGCCCCCCGGCAGGAACATTGTTCCTTGCCGGTGGGGGAATGTAAGGTTGGACTTGCCGTTCAGGCATAAACCTTACATCGTTTCCACTGGACCCGGCCTGAAAGGCCGGTGCCTCAGTCCTTGGTGTGTTGCCATTGGGTACGGCCTGAAAGGCCTGCACCTGTTGTTCCTCATGGCTGTTAGTTGGCCTTGCGCCATTCGACGCAGCTTGGGTTGTCTGCACCTGCTGGCGCAGCAATTCCAAGATTCCTTGCAATGTTTGCTGCTAGGTCTCCTGGTATGCCTCCATCTTCCGGGACAGCTCGTGGATCGAATTCTGAGTAGACATCTCTGTCTTGTCCGGAGCCTTGCCAGCTTCCTTTTCAATTTCATCCTCATCCGACACGTTTTGGCTGATTCTTAGAACGAGTCTGCACCATTTTCCTCAGTTGAAAAAAGATGTCCCACCGGGCGTGCCAAAATATATGTTGGTGTAAAACTCAACAATCAGTCGTCTCAAGTGTGCGGGCGTGCCACTTCGAACCTATGACAGTCCAAAGAAATAAATAAAATGTGCGCTAATTAATATCAAACTTAAATCAAACGATTGTATTAATTATTGAGAACAAAATAATTAAAGGTTACAGATTGCCTTTCAGATCAAAGGACTTTTAATTAAAATTTTCAACTAAAACACTTGACTATTTGAAGTAAATTCTAACGAGAATAAACTAAGTAGTCTATGTTTTCTGGTGTGTGTGGATGCGCGAGTCCCTTCCAAAGTTTGGCGAAGCTTCAATTATAAATGAAGAATGTGGCTCACTAATCTCTTGTACTTTCGATGTGGGACTCCCCTTCTTTCAATTTCCAAAATAAATACTTATACTTGTATCACTTCAAATCATCCTCATCTTTAAACAATGTGGGACAAATATTGACTCACTTAAATCCAAAAAATTAATATTTTTTATAAATAATAATATTAATTCAAAAAATCCAAGTATGTGGTCCAAACAAGCATATTTCTAAGGAGGTTTATTTACTTCCAATGTGGGACTTATCCCTAATTCACTTTCTAAGCCAAACATTTATACTTGGCAATTTCCAATGCCACAATGTGGGACAATTGCTTTTTCCAAAATCAAACTTAAACAAATATTAATTTTCTAAGCAAAATTAATATGTGGTCCAAACATATGTATATCTTTTTTCAATAACAGTTGAATAAAGTATAATGATAATTGTATATATATCAATATGCTGCAGATGTATTGTCAAAAATTTAAAATTAAATTTAATCTAAGCTGAATTTCAAGAACTGCAGTTGAAATTTACATTTTAATTTAATAAATTTAATATATCACATTCTAATCTAAAGTGAAAAAAGCGTATCTCGAATCTACAGTCTTATAAATTTAGATATGAGAAGCATATCATCTGAACCAATTTCGTTTAAAATAAAAATAATAATAATTAAAACAAGATTAAAAAAAGGGCAAAATTGGAAACAATAAACAGTTTATATGTAATAAAGCGTACGTGAAGGGCTAATAGTTACCTTTTACTTGAATAAACCCAAAAAAAGTTAACCAGAAAATAAACAGAATAATAATAATAAAGTCAGAAAAATTACGAGAAAATATAAATATGTACATATACTTTCCCTCATCAATAAGGATGGTATTTTTTTTTTTTATCACAGTTAGCTTTAAACTTTTTCAAAACTAAGAAGAGCTTAATCAGAGAGAATCCTCCCAACAGTATTTTTTCTATTTTCAAGAGATTTAAACTTAAAATTTTATAATTAAAAAATCTTAATCTCTACCAGCCAGATTTTTCAGGCTTATTTGGGACGTTGTATTGTATTAGATTTCATTGTATTAGATTGTGTTTAAATATATTGTATAATTCATCTCATGTGTTTGGTGTAAAATTGTATTAAAATACAATTTGATGTTTGATACTAGGCTCGTTTGGTACGTTGTATTGTATTTGATTGTATTTTATTAAATTGTGTTGTAATGTATTATATAATACACTTCACGTGTTTGGTGTAAAATTGTATTAAAATATATACATAATACTGATATTCTAATGTATTGTATTTGACTATTTTATTAAAATTTAAAAATTTTAACTTTTAACTTAAATTTTAATTTGTAACTTTTATTAAAGCTTTTAACTTTTAATTTTATTAAAGTTTTTAACTTTTAATATTTAAGTTTTTAATATTTATCATTAGTGAGTTTCTAGAAATATTAAAAATAAATTAATGGCAAATGTGACTGAGATTGTGGATTTTATTTTTGCTCACTTATTTTTAAGCTTGGATAGCAAAAATTCCAGACAAAAACAATGAAAATTACAAATATAATATAAAATGACGATCTAAGAGAATTTTTGTTTCAAATTTAAAAAATTTACCGTTTGGCTAGCGGAAAAAATAAAGCATAAAAAAAATACTCAAAGATTTGACAGTGGATATGTCCTAAGAAGAAGAAAAAAAGAATGAAAATCTCAAAGCTCTCAGGTGTGTATTATTTAATACAGAGAAATTTTGATGTATTAAATAATACATCATATGTTGTATTAAAAATTTCAAGTGTATTATATAATCCGATACAAAGCAACAACCAAACATAATATTAATCAAAATTAATACAATACATCTTTGTAATAAAATCCAATACAAGCTACCAAACATGTTGTATAGTATTTGATTATTTTATTAAATTTTAAAATTTTAATTTAACTTTAACTTAAATTTTAATTTTTTAACATTTATTAAAGTTTTTAAATTTTAATTTTTAACTTTTATTAGAACTTTTAATTTTAATTTTTAACTTTTAATTTTATTAAAGTCTTTAATTTTTAATTTTTAAGTTTTTAATACTTATTATTGGTGAGTTCTAAAAATATTTAAAACAAATTAATGACAGATGTGATTGAGATTGTGGATTTTATTTTATTTTTAAGCTTGGCTAACGAAAACTGCAGACAAAACAATAAATATTATAAATATAATCTAAAATGACGATCTAAGAGAATTTATATTTCCAATATAAAAAATTTACCGTTTGGCTAGCGGGAAAACTAAAGCATAAAAAAAAATAAACTCAAAAATTTGACAATGGATATGCCCCAAGAAGGAAAAAAAAAATGAAAATATATGTATAATGTCTTTGGCGTCTCAAAGCTCTCAGGTACGTATTATTTAATATAGAAAAATTTTGATGTATTAGTAATACATCAGATGCTGTATTAAAAAAAATTCAGATGTATTATATAATCCAATACAAAACTACAGCCAAACATAGTAATAATCAAAACTAATACAATAGATCTCTGTAATACAATCCAATACAAACCACCAAACATAGCCTACGTATAATATATGATATATGTGTGTGACGAGACTCTGCAGATTTTTACGTGCATGTTTTGAAGAATAATATGGGATATGTATAATCGATGGGCTTTTACATAAATATTTTGCCTTAATTGGAAGTAATAGTTTTTATTCTAGTACCTGCAATAGGTTTTGTTAATTTTTCTTTCATTTTCAAAGTTTAAACCGCCAAGTTAGATCCAAATAGTTATTTTATCAATTAGGAATATTTATCACTGAGATACATCATCTAATCTAATCATAGGCTTTTTTGATTCAGTAAATCCTCAATTTCATAACCAAATAATAATAATAATAACATCATTAAGATTCCTATTTTCTTCATTCAATTCATGCATTAATTAATATGGATTACTAGTACATGGAAATTTGGTGTAGATATATGCACTTTTTGAAATTTAAATTGTCACAAATAATTTATTATTAGCAAGTATTTTAATTCGTTGCTAAAATAGATTACCGCTATAACAGACTATTAGTGACGCTCTGTGTTTTAGAAAATTCAGCTATCCGCACCATAGACGCATTGTACTTATACATTCATATATTTAGTACTTTGTCATTAAAATTATTTAGTTGATACAAAGTTGAATTATCACCTTTATATCCTTCCCAAAAACTTATGATATTTGAAAATGGATCATCATTAAATTTATATTATCTTTACTGATGTAATAATATTTGACATTTATATTTTAAAATTTGTATCGTAATTTGCTTATCTAACCTTTGAGTACTATCAGGCAACTTAAGAAGTTGAGCCCGTTGTATGTAATCTATGCGATTTACCATATTCACAAGAGACAGAATTCGATTTTTGAAGCTTTCCTTGAAAATGAAAAATCTAAGATTGCTCATACTTTATGGTAGGACAAAATGTTGTTTGAGACTATTCTTCACAAATCTCAAAGATCTTTCTAAAATAGTATCCGTTCAAATGTTTTCCATCAAGCTTCCAGCCAACAAAACTTGTCGTACTTGACTTAGAAGAAAGTTCTATCAATCGACTTTGGAATGTTAGTATGCAGCTGGTAAGAAAATGAAAATAATTGCCTATTTGTTTTAGGCCTAGAGCAGTGCTAGGAGTTTCAAGAATTTTACTAAAATGTTTATCAAGCTATGATGTGTTATTGTGGTATTGGATGTTCACTTCAGCCCTTCAAATATCTTTGTAAACTTCTTAGTATAAGTTTTAAAAAACTAAATGAAATCAAGTCTAAATTTATGATAGATATGACAATCATTGGACTATATTGTGCATAGTAACCCTGCATGCATGTGTATGCGACATAGATACATAACAAGAATTAGTTTCTCCAAATATTTAAAGACAAAAAAAATATATAATTTAATAATATTTCATCATAAAGACCATATATAGCATATATATATATATATATATATCATAAAATGAACATAAAGTTGCCATATCATAAACTGAAATGGCAATAATATTCCACAACAAGTAGCCTAATTAGCATAAGATAAAATTAACATAAGAAGTTGCCATATATCAAGGCACTATTCCACACGGAGGTGCTAAAGCACCCGAAGTTGCTTATGTTTTGGAGCCCGAAAACGGATGGGTTAAACATCTGTTAGAATTTCGGAAGAAACGGTGTGTTTTGAAAAAAAAAATCAATTTTGACTTTTTGTTAACATATGGGTTAGAGACGCACCGTTTCACATCCAATTCCAATTTCAAGCATGGGTTAGAAGCCAGTAGCCACCATTCTGCTGTTTTCCTCTGCACCAGGATAGCTCAAACACAGAAAAATCAAACGGCGCCTCCGTCGCTTCAGAAAACATAGTCTGAAAGAGCTCTTGTACCCTCTCAGCACCAGGACCTGGACTGAACTCTGAATCGTTACCACTTTAAATTTATTGGATCATAAATTGTGGCTTATTGCAGTGTGCCGGAATAAGCAATTTTTTTTATTGGTGAAAACCACATTTTTTTTTCCTTGTTGAGAAGACAAAATGTCATTTGAAATTGAGGTTGAGTACAGTCAGCCTTTTACATTGTATCTTTAATCGATGGGAATAAAAATATACAACTCATAATAAATTATAAGGCATTATAAAACTGATATTATTAAATACAAAAATTTAGTTTAAAACTTTCACATTTCTACAACTACTCTAAAAATAAAATGGCAGGACTAAAAATTTCACATCATTTTTCTTATTTATTTTATTTCCGAATTCTTTTATGTCAACAGCTTTATAACAATGTTCTGTACTTTCTTCCTTACTCTGTTAAAATCAAATAGAAAAAAATAAAAACTTTTTTTCACAGTTCATTAGGAAGAAGAATAGTTTTCCTCGCTCTCTCTCTCCTTCAACTCTTCGGCCTTCTCCACCGCCTCTCTCCATTCCCACCTCCTCTCCACGCTCGCTTCGCAGCAACAAAGTATGATCTTCAACAGCTTCAGAAGCTCACCTTCCCCGTTCTTCGTCCCCTTCATATCCTTATCGAACACTTCCCCTGTCCACTCCTCTCTCACCACCGAGTTCACCCACTTCGCCAAATCCGAGTCCCCTGATCTCCTGATTGACTTGCTGTTTGAAACTTATTTGCAATAAGCCACGATCTTCACTACATTAAAAAAAAAAAAAGAAAAAAGAAAAAAAAAAGTGCTTGTTCCGGCACACTGCAATAAGCCACGATCTCCACTACATTGCTTGAAACAATCCTCCAAAGCAAGGCCCCATTTGCTCGAAAATTTGCAAAGAATGATCCGGTCTTGGACGGAATTGAGAAAGAGCTTTAGGTCGCACTGGGCGATTTGTTGTCTGAAGCGACGGAGGCGCCGTTTGATTTTTTTGTGTTTGAGCTATCATGGTGCAGAGGAAGACAGCAGAATGGTGGCTACTGGCTTCTAACCCATGCTTGAAATTGGAATTGGATATGAAACGGTGCGTCTCTAACCCATATGTTAACAAAAAGTCAAAATTAATTTTTTTTTTCAAAACGCACCGTTTCTTCTGATTCTAACAGATGTTTAACCCATCCGTTTCGGGCTCCAAAACATAAGCGACTTCGGGTGCTTTAGCACTTCCGCTATTCCACACACCCTAGATGCATGTGCATGCATATAATTTACTTATAAATATAGAGAGTAGTGGCAGCTGGCAGCCTAGGCTTTCTTGGTATTTACTGCCTGAAGTAGAGGGAAATTTCCAGCACCAATTGACGCCCGGGCCAAGTATCCACGATAGTTGCTAGTGCTTTCACTTGTAGATTTGTCCAGGTCTCATTTTATCGTGTCCCAATCAACAGGGGTTGATGCACGGAGTNAAAAATTCAAGAAAAAATTAAATAAAAATGTTTTTTGTTGGGGAGCTTATGGAGCTCAACATGTATATTTTATAGCAAATATATATATATATATATATATATATTTTTTGCTTGTTTAGAAATTAAAACCGTGACAAACATAAATTCTTACAAATAGAAATGTAGTTTTGTCAATAACATATTATGTTGTTTAAAAAAAAATTTATATGTGTATTCATATACTTGATGAGTGGATATACACTTTAAAATTATAATGTTAATATTTTTTTAATATAAAATTCTCTTCTTTTAATTTTTAATCGAAAATAAAATATGTATATATATATATATCCATGTTTTTAATTAAGTTGGTAAAAAAAAAATATTTTTGTATTAATTGAAAAAATCAGTTAATAGGGAGTGTAATTGCAAACTATGCAAATCTATATTTAGTGTCAGTCTGCGTCAGTTTCAGTCAGTGTTAATCTGCATTTTCAAATGTGCAAAAATATTATAATGTATTTTTTCTGTCAACTTTAATAGAGAAAATCAAACAAAATGGAAAGTATTGCTAATTTCAGATATCAGAATATAATTTAGGTAAACTTAAAAAGAAGTAACTGTAATATGGCCTGTTTATATATATATATATATATACACGGAGGTGCTAAAGCACCCGAAGTCGCTTATGTTTTGGAGCCCGAAAACGGATGGGGTTAAACATCTGTTAGAATTGGAAGAAACGGTGCGTTTTGAAAAAAAAATTAATTTTGACTTTTTGTTAACGTATGGGTTAGAGACGCACCGTTTCACATCCAATTCCAATTTCAAGCATGGGTTAGAAGCCAGTAGCCTCCATTCTGCTGTTTTCCTCTGCACCAGGATAGCTCAAACACAGAAAAATCAAACGGCGCCTCCGTCGCTTCAGACAACATAGTCTGAAAGAGCTCTTGTACCCTCTCAGCACCAAGACCTGGACTGAACTCTGAATCGTTACCACTTTAAATTTATTGGATCATAAATTGTGGCTTATTGCAGTGTGCCGGAATAAGCACTTTTTTTTATTGGTGAAAACCACGTTTTTTTTTCCTTGTTGAGAAAACAAAATGTCATTTGAAATTGAGGTTGAGTACAGTCAGCTTTTTACATTGTATCTTTAATCGATGGGAATAAAAATATACAACTCATAATAAATTATAAGGCATTATAAAACTGATATTATTAAATACAAAAATTTAGTTTAAAACTTTCACATTTCTACAACTACTCTAAAAATAAAATGGCAGGACTAAAAATTTCACATCATTTTTCTTATTTATTTTATTTCCGAATTCTTTTATGTCAACAACTTTTTAACAATGTTCTGTACTTTCTTCCTTACTCGGTTAAAATCAAATAGAAAAAAAATAAAAACTTTTTTTCACAGTTCATTAGGAAGAAGAATAGTTTTCCTCGCTCTCTCTCTCCTTCAACTCTTCGGCCTTCTCCACCGCCTCTCTCCATTCCCACCTCCTCTCCACGCTCGCTTCGCAGCAACAAAGTACGATCTTCAACAGCTTCAGAAGCTCACCTTCCCCGTTCTTCGTCCCCTTCATATCCTTATCGAACACTTCCCCTGTCCACTCCTCTCTCACCACCGAGTTCACCCACTTCGCCAAATCCGAGTCCCCTGATCTCCTGATTGACTTGCTGTTTGAAACTTATTTGCAATAAGCCACGATCTTCACTACATAAAAAAAAAAGAAAAAAAAAAAAGTGCTTGTTCCGGCACACTGCAATAAGCCACGATCTCCACTACATTGCTTGGGACAATCCTCCAAAGCAAGGCCCCATTTGCTCAAAAATTTGCAAAGAATGATCCGGTCTTGGACGGAATTGAGAAAGAACTTTTAGGTCGCACTGGGCGATTTGTTGTCTGAAGCGACGGAGGCGCCGTTTGATTTTTCTGTGTTTGAGCTATCATGGTGCAGAGGAAGACAGCAGAATGGTGGCTACTGGCTTCTAACCCATGCTTGAAATTGGAATTGGATATGAAACGGTGCGTCTCTAACCCATATGTTAACAAAAAGTCAAAATTAATTTTTTTTTTCAAAACGCACCGTTTCTTCTGATTCTAACAGATGTTTAACCCATCCGTTTTCGGGCTCCAAAACATAAGCGACTTCGGGTGCTTTAGCACTTCCGCTATTCCACACACCCTAGATGCATGTGCATGCATATAATTTACTTATAAATATAGAGAGTAGTGGCAGCTGGCAGCCTAGGCTTTCTTGGTATTTACTGCCTGAAGTAGAGGGAAATTTCCAGCACCAATTGACGCCCGGGCCAAGTATCCACGATAGTTGCTAGTGCTTTCACTTGTAGATTTGTCCAGGTCTCATTTTATCGTGTCCCAATCAACAGGGGTTGATGCACGGAGTAGAGTGTATACCTGCATAACAATATCATACATATATAAATACAATTATATGTATCTAAGCATGAATTTTGACAAACCTAGCTAATATACATATATGAAATGAAACAATAATATAAAAAATAAAAATGAAAATCTAAATAGAGAGAGTACCTTATAACATATATATATATATATATAGAAAATGCATGAGTACGAAATTCATTTATATATATAGTCAGTTTCACAATAAATTGAACTGATAGTTTTAGCATTAGATCACAGTAAAAGCTAGAATTTAAAATTCAATTATTGATGAAATATTGATTTAGTAACTTTCTAAAATTTTATTTAGAAAAAATGAACCCTATGTGCGTGTGTGATAGAATATGTGTTGCAAGAAACTCAAACAAATGACACTCCACCTCAGCAAACCAAAAGAAAATAATAAGGCAATTTTGATAGAGAAGAAATATCATTTATCCTCTAGGAAATTTATTATAAAACATCATTTTGATATTTTTCGAAACATAAAAGACACTGGCCATTGCAATAGATCTATTTGTGAAATTGAAAAAAAAAACATTAATTAATTGCTCAGCATAAAAATATTACTAATTAATTATGGATATTTTGCAAAGAAAAAAATAAGTACATTTAATACACATATCATTAATCTTGGAAAACAAATATGCGCTTTTAATTAATGGAGTACCACAAGATTGGTTCAAACATTCCACTTTTATTCTAGAGCAAGTGAGAGATTGTTGGATTATGCTCTCGGAGCAAGTTAGTCCATTGATAAAAAGCCTTGATTAATAAATGATATAGGATCTCTAAACTAGCATAATTAGTTACATAATCCATTTATGTGGTAATTAAAGTACTTATTTATGTGATAATTAAAACACCCATTTATGTGGTAATTAACTGTCCGTTATGTGATAATTAAGACATCCTTTTATGTCATAATTAAGATACAAAATATAACCAGAGGAGGCACAACCTATAAATATGCCAGCTTTCTAACCTCCAAGTCTTGAAGTTGAGGTTGATTTTTTATCTTTAAATTTTTTTTTCCAATGTTATGGTCCTCAGCATTAACATTTTCATGTTATGTAAACTAATCATACTGTAAAATTGACATCTATATATGTAAATTATTCATATTGTAAAAAGTGTATCTATTTAAAAAGACACAAAAGTTTGTTAGCAAAACAGTGAGGAAAATGGTTTTTTTGCACCATGCTCCTTGAATTATTGGGGTTGTGATGTAGGAAACTATATAAAAACAACTTCTTGGAGTATGGTACATTCATCCACATAGGATCCTACCTAGCTAACTAATTACATTTTGTTATGACCACGTGTCCTAGTTTGTTACTAGCCTATGCTAGGAAGTTATAGAGGTTTAATTACCTCTTCAATTATATGTTTGACTAGCAGTTGTATTATTGTATATATTGTTGATTGTACTCTGTTTGACAATTAATGAAAAATACACTTTCCGAAATTCTATTTTCTCTCTAAAACTCTCAACAAGCTTCGAGCTTATCATGGTATCAGAGCGTGAATTCAACAGGTCAAGTTCTTTGATCTTTGAATTCTATTTCTTCGATGCTTGTTCTTTGTTGCTTCTTCATTGATTACCCTATATTTCTTTTACAATTTTTTTTGGATTAGATTTCCTGTTTGTTTTTTCTGGAAATCCCTAGCTTCGTTTATAGTTCTGTTCTTGAACTTTGTTCTTCAACTCGTGTATCTCTGTTCAGATTGCCTAGTCTGATTTTTATTTTAAAACTTCATTCTAGATCTTGAATCCATTTGTTTCCGTACAATTTCTTTGATTTCTCTTCTCTTTTTCGTACAAATATGGCTGAATCGCAAACTCAGAAGAGTGATTCTAACAAGGAAATTGTTGTTATGGATTCTACACACGAGTTGTTTTTACATCACGGTGACTCACTTGGAGTCAAGCTTGTCACCAAAATACTTGAAGGTGACAACTATGGCCATTGGAGCCGATCAATGGTCATTGCATTGAGAGCTAAAAATAAGCTTGGCTTCATTAATGGTCTTTGTAAAGAACCAGACATTGATTCTCCATTTTATGCTTACTGGGAGTGTTGCAACAGTATGGTTATCTCCTGGATCATACACTCAGTGAGTAATGAGATAGCCGAGAGTGTAATTTTCTGTTCTACAGCAAAAGAAATTTGGAGTGAATTGGAGCAACGTTTTGGAATATCTAATGCTGCCAAGGTCTATCAACTCGTGTGTATAATCCAAGTGTTTCTTCTGTTTTCAATAATGTTGTTTCTCCAGTTTTACCTATTTGTAATTCTACACTTTCATCTACTTGTACTTCTACATCACCAAAGTTAATGACATCTAATGACATCATACACCAAACCAGTTGTGTTGCAACATCTCAACAGAATGGAGTAGTGGAAAGGAAGCATAAGCATCTCCTTGAAACTGCTCGAGCCCTTTTCTTTCAATCCAAGTTACCTTTACAGTATTGGAATGAGTGCATTTTAATTGCTACCTATTTGATTAATTGTTTTCCTTCTTCAGTTCTCAATAATCAAACACCTTATGAGTTGCTCTTCCATCACAAACCTAGTTATACTCATCTGAAAGCATTTGGTTGTTTGTGTTTTTCATCTACTCTTAACAGGCATCGAGATAAATTTCAAGCTCGAGCCAGTCCTTGTGTGTTCATTGGTTATACTTATAATCAAAAGGTATATAAACTCTTGAATCTTGAGTCTTTCAAGGTTTTTACTTCCAGGGATGTTCGTTTCCATGAAAATTGTTTTCCTTTTCATCATGTGACACATACTCTTGATGATGCTACTTTGCCCATTCCTATATCTGATTTTAACTGTTTTGATTATTAAGTTGATTTTCCTGTTATTCTCCTTTATTCTTCTTTTTCTTCTTTTTCTCCATCTTCTCTTCATTCTCTTATTCCTTCTTCACCTGTTGTCATTGAACCTTTCATGCTTTCTACTCCACCTGTTCCATCAGTTTCTCTTCGACATTCTACTAGGCATCATAAACCACCAAGTTATCTGCAAGACTACGTCTGTTCACATACCACTGTCTCTCCCACACATGTTCCTCAACACTGGTGTAACCTTGTTTCCTTTGACCATCTTCCTTTTTCTTTTCAAGCTCATGTTAACCAATTACACATTTTTCTTGAACCCACAACCTATAAACAGGCATCCCAAGATCCTAACTGGGTTAATGCAATGAATAAAGAGTTAGATGCTTTACATGTTAATAATCCTTGGCAACTTGTTGATTTGCTAAGGGAAAGAAGGCAATATACTTTTTCTCCGGTGGTTAAAATGGCAACAATTCGAGCTATTCTAGCTGTAGCTGCTGCCAGGGGTGGAGTAATTCTCAGATGGATATCAACAATGCATTCTTGCATAGTGACTTAGATGAGGAAGTGTATATGGAGGTTCCCCCAGGTTTCTCTCATACAGGGAATAAAGTTTGCAAGCTCACCAAGTCATTGTATGGCCTTAAACAAGCTTCACGACAATGGTTTGCCAAACTAAGCAGTGAACTCAAAGCCCGCGGCTATATTCAATCAAAGAATGACTATTCTTTGTTTCTTAAGAATGTGAATGGTAAATCTACAATTTTGACTGTCTATGTGGATGATCTTCTTGTGACAGGTTCAGATCAAGAAGAAATTTTGGCTTTAAAGGCTCATCTTCATTCTTGGGATTAAAGATCTTGGCAAACTTCATTTTTTTTT
>QANX01007233.1:0-20170 GCA_003254975.1 Ochetophila trinervis | reverse complement strand
TAATAATAATAATAATAATAATAATTTATTATGTCGCATAAATATGAGGCCTTTTCTGTTTAAGCAATCTTCGGGTGAATTCATTTTGCATATGAATTTTGACTTGTGAACCTGAATTCACAAGAAATGAGCGGAGCCCCTATTCTAGGCTTATGTGGTTGGATTGCAGATGTTTTTTTTATTTTTTTTTTCAATAGAATTTGGACGCAGAATAAAAATCGATTTGGTACCTTTTGGTAACAAGTTGGTTTTTGGTTTTTGCTTTTTCTAGCTATTGTTTGTAATTTGCTTACCTTAAGTAATTTTTATTTTTTTGGTAAAATGCTTACCTTAAGTATTTTTTAGTGGTAGTTGGAGTTTATTAGTCATTTCAACTAACTATAAAGTTAAGGGAGAAAAAAAAAAAAGATAAACACAAAATTGACCACAATTTCATATTGTGTTGGTTTTTTGTTTTTGTATTTTCTTTTTTTCCCTTTCAAGTGTTGGTTTTTTTGTTTTTTTTTATTTTCTGCAAGTTTATGGTTAACTAAGATGCCTAACAAACTGTAGCTATCACTAATTAACACTAACAAATTTCTGAGGTAAGCAAATTACACACAATTGGATAGAAAAAATCAAAAACAAAAAACCAATGTCTTACCAAATGGCACCTTGTTGTTTCATTGCTTGCATCAAATATATGATTTGTGGTTGATGGTTTTTAGTTCAATTTATGGGTTTTTTATTTTATTTTTAACTTATAATGCATTTTGTATATTTAATGTATCAGAGGGTTCCCAATCTAATTGGTGGTACTTTTGTTAATTCACAAGCATCAGCATCCATTGATGTTATAAATCCTGTAAGTGCATAAAATGCTTCAACACATTTCTATTTAATTTTCAAAGTTAAGTTTAAATTTGTAATTCTACTAAGGAACTTTCATGTATAAAAAATTGGTTATAGGCAACACAAGAAGTGGTTTCTCAATTACCTTTGACTACAAATGAAGAATTTAAAGCTGCAGTATCAGCAGCAAAGCAGGCCTTTCCATCTTGGCGTAACACACCAATTACAACCCGTCAGCGTGTAATGTTGAAACTCCAACAGCTTATTCGCAGAGATACTGTGAGTTTGTTGGCATTTTGTATTTTAATGTTCTTATTTTTTCAAATATATTGACTGAGGGAAATCTTCAGGATAAACTTGCGCTGAGTATTACTCTTGAACAAGGAAAGACATTGAAGGATGCACAAGGAGATGTGTTTCGGGGGCTAGGTTTGTGTTGTTTGTTGCTTGGAGTAGACTTTGCAGACTATTATGGCTTTATCTCAATGGTAATAATGGAATTTTGTGAGTTCTAATGGGTTTTTATGTTTAGAGGTGGTTGAACATGCTTGTGGTATGGCAACACTGCAAATGGGAGAGTATGTTTCCAATGTATCGCATGGAATTGACACATATAGCATCAGAGAGCCACTTGGTGTTTGTGCTGGGATTTGTCCCTTCAACTTTCCAGCAATGATTCCCTTATGGGTAAGGCTGCTAATTTTCCCCTTGTTATATGATTTTGTGACTAGTCCTTTCCTGTCTTCTGGTATTGCTGCATTCTATTCACTTCAATTACTTTTAGTTTATATTCTCTCTGCATCAAAAGTGTTGATTTTTACAATCATAAAACTAGTGTCATATTTCTTGATACTGAATATTTGACATTTCACTTTTTCAAACAAAGAAATTACAACATCAAATTGATTGATTCATGATATCGTTGCAGATGTTTCCGATTGCAGTTACATGTGGGAATACCTTTGTTTTAAAGCCATCAGAAAAAGATCCAGGTTCTTATTATTTTAGAATTTCTGTATGAGCTTGTCGATAATGGAAAATAAAAAATAAAATAAAAAAATCAATATCTTGTTTCTTTAACCTTGGAAGAACCTCAAGCATTTATCTAGTTATCTATAATCCACTATCTCTAACTAGCCATTACAATGACATATTTATATAATTTTCTTTTTCTTGAAAGTGATTTGTACTTCTGATTTTTTCTCCAGGGGCTTCGATAATACTTGCAGAGTTAGCATCAGAGGCTGGTTTGCCAGATGGTGTCTTAAATATTGTTCACGGAACCAATGTATGCTTGTACTTCCATCTAATCTTTACTAGCCCATGTTTACTCCATTGGCCATTCTGTTTCCTCAAGTGGATGTAAATTTCTCATGTGGGATCTTTTATCGATCTTCACTTTTTAACATATTGAAAGATTTAAACTAAATTTGTTCTTGATGTCCAATATATTTAGGTTATATGAAGTAAACCGTGCAATTTTGTTTTATGTTACCATGATTATTCCAATGAATTTGTGATCCATAATAGCAGAAGATGTGGTTTTTTAATGTTCACCACTTTGTGACAGGATATTGTTAATGCAATTTGTGATGATGACGACATCAGAGCTGTTTCATTTGTGGGCTCTAATACAGTAAGTTTCTGAATACAAATAATTCTCAAATCTATTTCCTATAATAGTTCTTTTTAGAAAATAAATACTTGAATGTCAATCAATGCCTGTATTGTCAAATAGTAAAGCTGGTTTGTGGTTATTGTAATTTGGGAATAAGCATGGCCTCATCTTAGGTCACAACTCCAAAACACTTTATCTACATTTAGAAGGTCTTTGTATCGCAGATAGTCTGTTTGTGAAAGTGAATTATTTTCTTGCTAGATCTAGGCATGTTTTAGTTTCAAGAAAAGCTTGTGAGAAGTGTGAAAGAAATGAAGTAATTTTCAAATTATGGCATTATCATAATATATTTCTTTTCAATTCTTCGAATTACTTTTAAAAAGAGAAGGGGTTGAGGCTGCTTCTTGTCATAACTTACAACCAATCATGATTTGCGCAACTTCTTTTTGTCACCGTATAGAGGCAATCCATACCAATGATTGGTGAATTAGACAATATTTATTCATAGGTCCTGATTGGGATTTTTTTATTTTTTAAATTTTTATTTTTGCTTTTTTAATTTAGATGTCATGCATGCATGCTTCTTTTAAACAAGATGGCAATTGATTTTCCATTTATCTATCTATATTTTCTCAGTAAAGATGACTGTAATAGTTTTTATTTCTAGTTTTAAGTTGATAATTGATTTTATCTTCATTTGTATAATTGAGTTGCATACATATATTTTATGCAGCAGAATTCTTCCTGCTGGCTTGACATTATTAATGATATAATTTCACTGAGTTTTATTAGCAGTCTAATGGCACCTCTTGTTTCACTTGGTTGTTATTCTTATGTACTTTAATGTTAAAAGGCTGGCATGCACATATATGGAAGGGCATCAGCTAAAGGGAAACGTGTTCAGGTAAGTCAGCTGCATCTCCCTGGTAAAAGTATGCACAGTAGCCATTATGCAATATGGTGCTTTTATACCCCTGTGACAGATGAAGTTGAAATGAAGTTTAACCTGATTAATTGCTTTCTTTAGTCTAATATGGGAGCCAAAAATCATGCAATCGTCCTGCCTGATGCAAGTGAGGATGCTGCTTTAAATGCTATCGTTGCCGCTGGTTTTGGTGCTGCTGGACAAAGGTGTATGGCACTCAGCACTGTTATTTTTGTTGGAGGTGCAAAGTCATGGTACATATGAATTTCCCTGATTGTTCAATTTCATTCAGGATTATGTTCTGCAGTAGACTATCTTTTCTTCTTTTTCTTTTTTTCTTTTTTATTTCCTTTTTTTTAATGATTCGCAGGTTGATAGCTTCTAAGAATTGAGTGCAGAGGAATAGTGCAAGATGTTTTTGCCTAAAATGCACTTAGTACATATAAGAAATTGAAAGATCAAAATACTATTGCACAATTCACTTTGCACTTGTTTATCTTTCCCAAACCTTATGATGCTCCACGTTGTCAGGATTGTGCTTCGGTTTGAATCTATGCTTTGTGAGAAGATTCCCTTCAAATTGATTATCATCCATTCCTTTCTTTTTTCACCTTTTCCAGGGAGAACAAGCTAGTGGAGCGTGCCAAAGCTCTTAGGGTAAATGCTGGCATAGAACCTGATGCAGACCTTGGTCCAGTAATTAGCAAACAGGTAGGAACAGATGTTCTTTTTTTCTTTTCTTTTTTCCTTTGTAATCTGAACTGTCAACTTTTATTCCAAGAGAGTGAAGTTGGAATTTTAACTCTTATTAATAATGCATAGGAAAATATTAACATAATAGAATTTTAGTCATTTAAATGGTGGCAATTTCGCACTGCATATCAACTTCAGGCTTGAGTTTCTTTTCAGTGATTCTGTATTACCTGCATTCACAGGCTAAGGAACGAATATACAAATTAATTCAAAGCGGTGTTGAAAGTGGTGCCAGGCTGCTGCTGGATGGAAGAGATATAGTGGTATCTTTCTGTATTTTATTTTACCATCTTGTTGCACATGAGCGGTAGTTCATAATCTTAGATAAGAAGCATGGCATATGTAAAGCATACATGAGATGATATGGAAATTACAACAAACATGTATTGTAATAGAAAATGATACCATTTACCGCTTGTAAATCTGTGTTATTGGATCCTGATTAGAAAAGACGAATGATATTTGTGGTTTACTTATAGATTAACATTTTTTTTGACTTTGCAAAATCAAATCTTTTCTCCTGTTGGAGATCCAACTGCTTAGCCTCAAAATATAATTGCCTCTCAACTTTTAACCTGTTAAGCATGAATTTGAAAGGAAAGTCCACACGGTCAAAAGATTTAAATGCTAGAAGTGTGTTTCACATATTGTTTGCAACTTCTTGTCTCTCTTATTGTCTTCTATTATATTTTTTGTTTTCTGAAAGATTGATTGTCCTACTAATTGCGTCAATGGGAACAAAAAAAAAAAAAATAGGTCCCAGGATATGAGCATGGCAATTTTGTCGGTCCCACCATCTTATCAGATGTCACAGCTGAAATGGAGTGCTACAAGGTATCTTCCTTCCATTCTGTTTTCCCATTTCCTGTTAGTTTTCTCCATTTTGAAATCAAATGCTAATTGTAGACTTCAAAATGAAAAATGCCTTTCCTCATTGGTGAAAACTGAAATCCTTCAATCCAAAATTAGTCACTGGTGTGCCACCAAGACCTTTGCCATCTAAGCCAAGACCTCAAATGTTCACACATTGTTGAATTGACTAGAAAATGGCAAAGTAGAAAAGAATTGTATTGAGGATGTTCGAACAACTTTTGACTACTCTCTATCTTGTTGGTGCAGGAGGAAATTTTTGGCCCAGTTCTTCTTTGCCTAGAGGTTTGTTCACTACATGTTAGTTTTTAGAAACATTGCCTTTTATGGAGATTTGTTAACACATTCCCCTGTTATTCTTGATGTTAGGCTGACAGCTTAGAAGAGGCCATAAACTTCGTAAACAGAAACAAGTACTTGAATTTATAGCTTCTCTTATTTCTGAATAATCATTATTTTTACTTCAAGTATGTACTCTGTTTTACACACAAGTCACACTTTTGGGCAGATATGGGAATGGAGCTTCCATATTCACGACATCTGGCGTCGCTGCACGGAAATTTCAAACAGAGATTGAAGCTGGACAGGTATAAAAATAGAAACAACCCTTTTGAGATTGTCTGTGATCTGCACTCATTTAAAAGGAAACTATTGCACTTTTAGTATTTTTACATGATGCCATATTCAGAACAATTTGGTAAAAAAAAACCTACGGTGAAAGCCAACATATAATACAAGAATGTCGTACTTCTTTATACCTTCTCTGCTTTTCTTAGAATCAATTTTTATATCTTGCAAGGTCGTCTCTGATTTCTCTACAACATTAATAAATCTCTAACTTGAATTTGAGTTTGACTCAGGTGGGCATCAATGTTCCAATTCCTGTTCCCTTACCCTTCTTCTCATTTACTGGCTCCAAGGCATCTTTTGCCGGCGATCTTAACTTCTACGGTATATTATTTCATTCAGAAACACTCTTTTTCTTCTATCTGTCCTTTTGACCTTTTGCATATTTTTTCTTTTCTTTTTAGTTTTTCCTTCTTGGTATTAGTTTTATATGATCTCAGTTAAATGTAGAAATTTGTATTGTGTTTTCTTTAACAGGCAAGGCTGGAGTTAATTTTTACACACAGATAAAAACTATAACTCAGCAATGGAAGGACTTACCAGGAGGCAGTGGTGTTAACTTAGCAATGCCAACTTCTCAGAAGGCATAGTCGCTATCGAAAATATTGTGATAAACATTATCTGTCTCAATAGCTTGCTTGAACTCCTCCTGTATCAACAAAAGGTCTTCTAAGTTTGGATTTAGCTTCCATTTTCTCTCTTTTACTCACCCATACAAAATCAGTTCTGGGACTAATTTCGCCACTTGTTCTTTCATAAGATTCAACAAAATTTCATGTTTTTTTTTTTCTCCGTGCACAAAATATTCTTATTGTTTTTATGCTATTTTTACTTCACAGTTATATCCTAAAATGGTTACTATCCTCGAAACTCTGGTAAAGCTACAGAAGATTTAGATTTTTATACTTAGCAAAATTAATGTTAATACTAAATAAATAAACCGACAATTAGGCACTTTGTGCAAAGTCTATTACTTTTGAGCGAATGTGTGTATCCAGACTCCTGAACGAGAACAGCAATGTCTTGAAGTAGAAAACGATAGTAGGACCTAATTATATATACACAGAGATAGAGACAGTTTTGAGTCTCAGATGAGGAACTCGAACTTAAGCAGGTAGTTGTCCGAGGGCAGCCAAGTGCTTTTTGCCTCTAACATGAGATGCCATGTTAGACTTACCAGAGCAGTTTACATTACAAACGCTGCACCATAGAGAGCTCCTATTAATCCCAATGCTTCCCTTGTTTGGTTTCTTTGGCTGTTGAGCTTGCACCTTTTCCTCATGCTTATGCTTTGTAAACCGTTGCTGGCCTCGAACCTCAACATTGCCAGAATGCCCTTTCTTGGATGCACTCTTTCCCGAATCTGTATTAGACCTGTCGTAATTTCTTGGAATGGAAGTTGGGGCAACCTTGGGGCCTGATGTCTGGTTTTTGGCTATCAGTGCCTCAACAGCAGCCTGGTGTTTTTTCCCTTCGAGGTGGGAATTCAAAGTAGTCACACTCTGCAATGTTACTCGGCATATCTTACAGGTCCATTTCTGGACTTTACTAAATGCAAGAGCCTGCGGAAGTTCTCTTTGTGATGCAACTTCAGGAACCATCTTTTTAATATCCGGACCTGCAAAAGTTCTGTTCTCAATCTGAGTGACATTTTGAGGTACTACACTAACCTGCAATCGCATTGCAGAAATAATATCAGAACCCAAAATTTTTGTCTTATCATTTTCATCCCATGTTCTTCAGAGAGGATTAAATGCTCAGTTCTCTGAAAATATAACAATGAATCAACAATAATTAACAGAAGCTCTAAATCTAGTGAAACAACTTAGTTATAATGAAGCAACTATTATACATCATTAAACTACAGCAAATCTCTACTAAAACTTGTGTATATTGGACTCAAGTATAACTAAAACTTGTATATATTGGACTCAAGTATAATCATGACAAACACTATGATAATCAACAACATTCAAAAACTATTTTCTTCTATATCATGAATAAACCATTGTTGAAAATCATAAGAATACTCTGTCGTTGTGTTAGTAGGGGTAATTGTTCCCACATAAACCAAGCTAGTGGAATCATAGATCTGCTATGTCCAGTTATATTCCTATACTGACATGGAAGGACTTGATGCCTATGCATAAGCATGTCAAGAAAACAGTAGATTGCCTTTCTCAAATTATTAGGTCTTTCCATCGTAAAACAGAATAATACATGGTAAAGTGAAAATGTTAAAAGAGTCATCAAAACATTACTGGCTTAGCAGCTTTCACTTCATTCTTCTCCAACACCTCGATAGGTCTGATATCTTTCTGCGTAACAGTAGGCCTTTCAGAGTTCAACTATAACAGGAGAAAACATCACAAGATTACTTCATCAAAAAGCCGATAAATCTTGCTTGTATCCTTCTGTGACAGCATGCACTCTCAACTATATTTTATTCACCAATCCAAAACAAACTCAATGTCTCACAATTACATTGCTTTCTAAAGTAATAAAAGAAGTAATGTCTATGAATGC
Source organism: Ochetophila trinervis (assembly GCA_003254975.1). NCBI lineage: Eukaryota > Viridiplantae > Streptophyta > Magnoliopsida > Rosales > Rhamnaceae > Ochetophila > Ochetophila trinervis. Next base: position 12,020 of record QANX01007233.1, on the reverse strand, counting down.
AATATGATACAGGATTCATGAAATGGACAAAGTTTAATTCATAACATCTTTCAAAACTCCTGTAAGAACATAAAGAAAGAATACTGGATTTTCAGCAAGTGGAATAAGAAATGTTACCTGCTCCACCTCTTTATTCTCTATGGATGAAACTGCTTTGACATCTTTCACATCGAAATTCTGCTCTGTGCCACCAGACTGCAGTAATAATAGTTTATGACTCAATGTTCAACCAAAAATCCAGATCCAAAATAACAATTAAATAAATTTAGATTATCATAATTCCACCAAATTCAAATGAATTATATAAAAACTTCTACTTCCCATATAAACATGCATATAATGTAAGTAACACAGATGATCAAATCTGAAATACTATGATCCTATAACACCAAGCATCGCATATTTTCTTCACAGAATCTGTCTATTTTACCTTGAGAGCAATGATTTTCTCAAGAGCCTCAGGTCCATTATCATTTAGGTATTTCTCCATCTCGGTTAAAAAATTATCTTTCGCGTACAAGGCATCCATTCGTTTATAGAACCAACCAATGATGTTTTGGAGGTCCAGGGAGAGACATGGGCGAATAAGATGTTTATAGACATAGAAAGCACCATCAAAGTAAGGGATCACTAAGCAACAGACAATCATTAGCTTGATGTATGGCCACAACATGAGCCTGAATATTTGCAATTGAATATAAGAGAAATGGTTAGATTTATTGAACCACAGCCCACCACTGTTCTCATAACCTCCTTATTCTCTAACGTGGGAAAAGACAAAACCCATAGAAACAACCCGTAAGAAAATGTCTAAAATGTAAAAGAGGAATTAATTTTGAAAAACTAGCAATAAAAAGTATTAAACACCGAAAAGGTGATTTATTTTTTTTCCCCCGTTTTTGTCATTGTTACTTGGAAACCAGAGCATCAAACAGGGGAATAAAGCAGAGAAGAATTACCACTCAAGGAGGTTCAAAGCATGTTCAAGAAGCAAAATCAAAGACAAAACAACCCAATAAGTATTCAGCTTCTGAGTGTCTGAAACTGAATTGCTCTCAATCGCCCTAATGGAAGCATATCTGTCAAAAGAAAACAATCATCATTCTATCCATAAGACACATTTCCTATACAAGGATAATATGCAGTAGTCTTATTTTTTAGATAATAAATACAAAAATAATGTTGAGAAAACCGACGATGAAAGATCACACGAGTTTTGTTTGCGCAAATCAAAATAGATAGAATTTAAAAATGAAAAAAAAAAAATTTGTCAGTGCCACCGACAAAAATTGCTTTTTACAGAAAGAGAGACTTACAGAGGATACCCCAAAGCAAGGAGAGGCCTGCAAGACAAACAGCGGGAAAAAAAATGAAATAAATAAAAATAAAAAATTAATAAATATACATATAAATTAAAATGATTTTGCTACTTGGAAACAAATCAGGGTACAGCTCAAGATCCTACGAAGAAACTCAACAGTGTTAGAAGAAAGAATCAAACTGTACCATGCAAGAACATCAACACAACATGTCACAGTAAATTGAAGAAGACCCACAAAACCCATGTTGAAGTTTAAGTTTATCAACTCCCTATGTGGGTTTTGGATTCTACAGCCTCTGAATCTCAAAGAAACTCTTCGTGGAAGTTGAAGAGACTGAGAAAATAAAAAAAGAAGCTGTTGAGGAAAAACAAAAACCGAAAGCAACTGAAAGAATAAAGTAAACGAGAAGTCAAGCTGTTCGTATACTCGTAGGCGTATTTAACTCGTTAGTCGTTACTATTATTATTATAACGAAATTTCCATCCACATTTCTTCTTCTTATTATTATTATAACGAAATTTCCACGTCGGTAATGAAATATTATTATGGCCTATGTACGGATTATCCTCTAGTCGACGATCCAACAATTCTCAGGCGTTTGATCGAAAGTCTACGACTAAATATAATTTACTTTTTATTCTACATAAATTAGAATATCATCATGGACATGATGGAAGTTTTGGCTGTGATCCAACAACGCCTCCTGATTGTTCTATTACTATTAGTAAATTATGACTCCCAAAATATTATTTTTTAGATTATTTCATTCAGGCCTCCTTAGTTATGCTTAATTATAATAAGATTTTTTTTTAAAAAAATTCTCATTAATTTTTCATCTGTGAATTTTAACAGTTAAATATTAAAATTGTATTCCCACAATATTATTCAAATATAAAATATTAATTTTTTATCTTAAATATTAATATTAAAATTTATTAACTAACAGTTACATCTATTTTAACAATAATACTAGATTGACTAAAATTTTAATAAATTTATTTATTAAATAATATGATATATTATATGTCAATATTTAGTTAATTTATCATTTTGATTCAATTATCTTTTATATGAATATATCAACCAATAATATTTTAAAATGTATAATTTGGTAATGATATTTTGTTAATATTTTGGTATTTATATCAATACCATTTTAATAGGTACATAAAACTAAAAATAAATTAATGGTAATTTTTCAAAAATATAATTCAAAATAAATAATGCTACATGTACTAAAATATTGAACAAATTTATTTATTAAATAATACTTAGTATGATAAAATTAATTATTGATTAATATATTTATATAAGTTAAATATCGATACGTGAATAAAAATATAAAATATTAACACATTATTTATTTAAATAAATATAATATTATTTAAATAACGAACCTAAAAAAGATAAAATGCAATTTGTCCTTCTTAGTTTTGTTTGTTTGGTCAACTTGCTTAACAGACAAGGAAAAGAGCAAAAGGCGGGAGGAAAAAAATGGTTTGAGAAAATATCTTCGATCAATCTGAATTCAAAACCTTTCTCGTTCATACAATGTATAAGAAAATAAATACACTGTTTTGTTTCTCAACGGTTAACTGTACCATCTACGTGATCTTAAACCAATTAGGCACGCAGTACAAACATTTTCTTCAAATAATTTTTCTTTTTTGGGTTAATAAATATTTTCTTCAATTGTTTCTTCAAAAAAGTTCTTGTAAGTTCTAAACCCTACATTAGTAATCAACTACATAATTTTCATTATAATATGCAACCAATTAAACACCAAATGTGATTGAGGGTCTGGAATGCTGGAACCTCAAATCAAATTAATTAACTTCAGTCTAGTCATTTGTTGAAGAGTTTAAATGAAATCTTAGTTAGTAATCAATTTTTTTTTCTAGTTGGTAATTAGTAAACTAACTTTTTAATAGTTTGGTTTGTGCTTTTGAAAAATAGTTTTATTTGATTCATTGATTCCAGAAATTGTAGTGCATTGAATTGATATATAAAATTGAACGATCTAATTAGTAGATGATTTAAAAAAAAATTAAAAAGTATTATTGTTGAGGAAATGAAAATAAATATAAGATTGATTTATTTTTATTTTTTTGGTTATAAATTTCACTATTTTTATGATTAAGGAAATTAAGTTTGAAATAAAGAGATATCTTTAAAATCCCAAACAGGAACATTTTTCACTTTCAACCAGTATTTAAAACTGCAAAGTTTTTTGTTTTTTTGTTTTTGTTTTTGATTTAGATTGCACTGCATTTAGGTACAATGTCAGATTGTAAACACGTTGTAGTTTTTGCGTTCCCATTCAGCTGCCATGCCAGACCCTTCTTCAACCTCGTCTGCAAATTAGCAACAGCTATTCCAGAAGCTCTGTTTTCTTTCTTCAGCACAGCCAAATCCAACACCGCTCTCTTTTCACCATCTCAACCCCATTTACTACCCAACCTCAAAGCCTACCCTGTCGGGGACGCCGTGCCCGCGGCAATAATTTTCAGAGAGTTTTTTCATATTCAAAAAAGCAAGCTATCTTTTGAAAAATTTGCTGTTTTTTCGTATTATGGACTGGTTTTACACGGTTCAATATTTGCACACATTGTTTATTATTTGCAAATGTAAAGCAATGTGTACATTTTATAAATTACACCGCCCAACTAGTTTCACGCCACCCTAAAACCCTAACTTTAGACGGTGTGACATAACATAGGGTGGTGTGAATAATAAATTCACATATCACCTAACATTTGCATATTCCACCTATGGGTAGGGCAAATACTTCTGTTTTTCTTCAACCTTCATTATTTTAATTTTTTATTATTTTCCTTCATTTTTTTCATTTCAATAAAATTTAAAATATACACATCATTCAAACATATTAGTACACACTTTAACGATTTATTCTAAAAAAAAAAAAGCAACTTATTGCTTTAATATTATAAAAAACTTCTAAAAAGCTTAAAAATAGAAGTGAAAGCTTGAAAAAGTTTAATATTGCTAATCGAGTAGTGCTTGAAAGTAGCCCATACCAATGATTAGTGAATTAGACAATATTTCTTCATAGGTCCTTATTGAGAATTTTTATTTTAATTTTTTTTTTTTTAATTTTTTTTTTTATAATTTAGATGTCATGCATGCATGCTTCTTTTAAACAAGATGGCAATTAATTTTCCATTTATCTATCTATATTTTCTCAGTATAGATTACTGTCTAATAGTTTTTATTTCTAATTTTAAGTCGATAATTGATTTTATCTTCATTAGTATAATTGAGTAGCAAACATATATTTTATGCGGCAGAATTCCTTCTGCTGGCTTGACATTATTAATGATATAATTTCACTGAGTTTTATCAGCAGTCTAATGGCACCTCTTGTTTTGCTTGGTTGTTATTCTTATATTCGTACTTTTATGTTAAAACGCTGGCATGCACATATATGGAAGGGCATACGTGTTCAGGTAAGTCAGCTGCATCTCCTTGGTAAAAGTATGCACAGTAGCCATTATGCAATATGGTTGCTTTTATACCCTTGTGACAGATGAAGTTGAAATGAAGTTTAACCTAATTAATTGCTTTCTTTAGTCTAATATGGGAGCCAAAAATCATGCAATCGTCCTGCCTGATACAAGTGAGGACGCTGCTTTAAATGCTATCGTTGCCGCTGGTTTTTTAATAATTTGTATTTTAGAAATTTGTATTGTGTTTTCTTCGACAGGCAAGGCTGGAGTTAATTTTTACACAGATAAAAACTATAACTCAGCAGTGGTGTTAACTTAGCAATGCCAACTTCTCAGAAGGCATAGTCGCTATCTAATATTGTGATAAAAATTATCTGTCTCAATAACTTGCTTTAACTCCTCCTGTATCAACAAAAGGTCTTCTATGTTTGGATTTAGCTTCCATTTTCTTTCTCTTTTACTCAACCATGCAAAATCAGTCCTGGGGACTAATTTCACTATTTTTTTCTTTCAACCAGAACAGCAATGTCTTGAAGTAGAAAGCGATAATAGGACCTAAATTGCATGATACATACACACAGAGAAAGTGACAGTGTGAGTCTCAGATGAGGAACTCAAACTTAAGTAGGTAGTTGTCCAAGGGCAGCCAAGTGCTTTTTGCCTCCAAGATGAGATGCCATGTCAGACTCACTAGTGCAATTTACATTACAAATGCTGCACCATAGAGAGCTCCTATTAATCCCAATGCTTCCATCGTTTAGTTTCTTTGGCTGTTGAGCTTGCACCTTTTCCTCATGCTTATGCTTCGTACACCGTTGCTGTCCTCGAACCTCAACATTGCCAGAATGCCCTTTCTTGGATGCACTCTTTCCCGAATCTGTATTAGACCTGTTGGAATTTCTTGGAATGGAAGTTGGGGAAACCTTGGGGCCTGATGACTGGTTTTTGGCTATCAGTGCCTCAACAGCAGCCTGGTGTTTTTTCCCTTCTAGGTGGGAATTCAAAGTAGACACACTCTGCAATGTTACTTGGCATATCTTACAGGTCCATTTCTGGACTTTACTAAAAGCAGGAGCCTGCGGAAGTTCTCTTTGTGATGCAACTTCAGGAACCATCTTTTTAATATCCGGACCTGCAAAAGTTCTGTTCTCAATCTGAGTGACATTTTGAGGTACTACACAAACCTGCAATCGCATTGCAGAAATAATATCAGAACCCAAAATTTTTGTCTTATCATTTTCATCCCATCTTCTTCAGATAGGATTAAATGCTCAATTCTCTGAAAATATAAGAATGAATCAACAACAATTAACAGAAGCTTTAAATCTAGTGAAACAACTTGTGTACTTTAATCTCAGGTAAAACTAACAAAGTTATAATAAAGCAACTATTATACATCATTAAACTACAGCAAATCTCTACAAAAACTTGTGTATATTGGACTCAAGTATAACTAAAACTTGTATATATTGGACTCAAGTATAATCATGACAAACACTCCGATAATCAACAACATTCAAAAACTATTTTCTTCTATATCATGAATAAACCATTGTTGAAAATCATAAATTCCACTCTGTCGTTGTGTTAGTAGGGATAATTGTTCCCACATAAACCTAGTGGAATCATATATCTGCTATGTCCAGTTATATTCCTATACTGACATGGAAGGACTTGATGCCTATGCATAAGCATGTCAAGAAAACAGTAGATTTCCTTTCTCAAATTATTAGTTCTTTCCTTCGTAAAACAGAATAATACATGGTAAAGTGAAAATGTTAAAAGAGTCATCAAAACATTACTGGCTTAGCAGTTTTCACTTCATTCTTCTCCAGCACCTCGATAGGTCTGATATCTTTCTGTGTAACAGTAGGCCTTTCAGAGTTCAACTATAACAGGAGAAAACATCACAAGATTACTTCATCAAAAAGCCAATAAATCTTGCTTGTATCCTTCTGTGACAGCATGCACTCTCAACTATATTTTATTCACCAATCCAAAACAAACTCAATGTCTCACAATTACATTGCTTTCTAAAGTAATAAAAGAAGTAATGTCTATGAATGCAATATGATACAGGATTCATGAAATGGACAAAGTTTAATTCATAACATCTTTCAAAACTCCTGTTAGAACATAAATAAAGAATACTGGATTTTCAGCAAGTGGAATAAGAAATGTTACCTGCTCCACCTCTTTATTCTCAATGGATGAAACTGCTTTGACATCTTTCACATCGAAATTCTGCTCTGTGCCACCAGACTGCAGCTATAACAGTTTATGACTCAATGTTCAACCAAAAATCCAGATCCAAAATAACAATTAAATAAATTTAGATTATCATAATTCCACCAAATTCAAATGAATTATATAAAAATTTCTATTTCCCATATAAACATGCATATAATATAATATAGATGATCAAATCCGAAGTGGGGGCAACCTCAGGGCCTGATGACTGGTTTTTGGCTGTCAGTGCCTCAACAGCAGCCTGGTGTTTTTTTCCTTGGAGATGGGAATTCAAAGTAATCGCACTCTGACATGTTATTTGGCCTATCTTACAGGTCCATCCAAGTTCTTTTTGTGCTGCAACCTCAGGAACTGTCTTTTTAATCTCCGGACCTGCAAAAGTTCTGTTCTCAATCTGAGTGGCATTTTGATGTACCACGCTATCCTGCAAACGCATTGCAGAAAGAATATCAGAACCCAAAAAAAATCTCTTATCATTTTCATCCCTTGTTCTTCAGATAAGATTCAATGCTCAGTTCTCTGAAAATATAATGAATCAACAACAATTAACAGAAGCTCTAAATCCAGTGAAAAAACTAGTATACTTTAATCTCAGGTAAAACTAACAAAGTTATAATGAAGCAACTATTATACATCATTAAACTGCAGCAAATCTCTACTAAAACATGTATATATTGGATTCGGTATAATCATGACAAACACTATGATAATTAACAACATTCAAAAACATTCTTCTTCTCTATCATGAATAAACCATTGTATATTCCCCAAAAAAAGAATAAACAATTGTTGAAAATCATAAATTTCACTGTCGTTGTGTTAGTAGGGATAATTTTTCCCACATTCAGTTATATTCCTATACTGACATGGAAGGACTTGATGCCTATGCATAAGCATGTCAAGAAAACAGTAGGTTGCCTTTTTCAAATGAATAGGTCTTTCCATCATAAAACAGAATAATACAAGGTAAAGAGAAAATGTTAAAAGAGTCATCAAAACATTACTGGCTTAGCAGCGTTCACTTCATTCTTCTCCAACACCTCGATAGGTCTGATATCTTTCTGTGTAACAGTAGGCCTTTCAGAGTTAAACTATAACAGGAGAAAACATCACAAGATTACTTCATCAAAAAGCCAATAAATCTTGCTTGTATCCTTCTGTGACAGCATGCACTCTCAACTATATTTTATTCACCAATCCAAAACAAACTCAATGTCTCACAATTACAATGCTTTCTAAAGTAATAAAAGAAGTAATGTCTATGAATGCAATATGATACAGGATTCATGAAATGGACAAAGTTTAATTCATAACATCTTTCAAAACTCCTGTAAGAACATAAAGAAAGAATACTGGATTTTCAGCAAGTGGAATAAGAAATGTTACCTGCTCCACCTCTTTATTCTCTATGGATGAAACTTTGACATCTTTCACATTGAAATTCTGCTCTGTGCCACCAGACTGCAGTAATAACAGTTTATGACTCAATGTTCAACCAAAAATCCAGATCCAAAATAACAATTAAATAAATTTCGATTATCATAATTCCACCAAATTCAAATGAATTAATAAAAATTTCTATTTCCCATATAAACATGCATATAATGTAATATAGATGATCAAATCCGAAGTGAGGGCAACCTCGGGGCCTGATGACTGGTTTTTGGCTGTCAGTGCCTCAACAGCAGCCTGGTGTTTTTTTCCTTGGAGATGGGAATTCAAAGTAGTCGCACTCTGACATGTTATTTGGCCTATCTTACAGGTCCATCCAAGTTCTTTTTGTGCTGCAACCTCAGGAACTGTCTTTTTAATCTCTGGACCTGCAAAAGTTCTGTTCTCAATCTGAGTGGCATTTTGATGTACCACGCTATCCTGCAAACGCATTGCAGAAAGAATATCAGAACCCAAAAAAAATTTCTTATCATTTTCATCCCATGTTCTTCAGATAGGATTCAATGCTCAGTTCTCTGAAAATATAATGAATCAACAACAATTAACAGAAGCTCTAAATCCAGTGAAAAAACTAGTAGGTAAAACTAACAAAGTTATAATGAAGCAACTATTATACATCATTAAACTGCAGCAAATCTCTACTAAAACATGTATATATTGGACTCGGTATAATCATGACAAACACTATGATAATTAACAACATTCAAAAACATTCTTCTTCTCTATCATGAATAAACCATTGTATATTCACCAAAAAAAGAGTAAACCATTGTTGAAAATCATAAATTTCACTGTCGTTGTGTTAGTAGGGATAATTTTTCCCACATAAACCAAGCTAGTGGAATCGTATATCTGATACGTTCAGTTATATTCATATACTGACATGGAAGGACTTGATGCCTATGCATAAGCATGTCAAGAAAACAGTAGGTTGCCTTTCTCAAATGAAAAAGGTCTTTCCATCATAAAATAGAATAATTCATGGTAAAGTGAAAATGTTAAAAGAATCACAAAACATTACTGGCTTAGCAGCTTTCACTTCATTCTTCTCCAAAACCTCGATAGGTCTGATATCATTCTGTTTAACAGCAGGCCTTTCAGAGTTCAGCTATAACAAGAGAAAACATCATAAGATTACTTCATCAAAAAGCCGATAAATCTTGCTTGTATCCTTCTGTGAGAGCATGCACTCTCATCTATATTTTATTCACCAATCCAAAACAAACTCAATGTCTCACAATTACATTGCTTTCTAAAGTAATAAAAGAAGTAATGTCTATGAATGCAATATGATACAGGATTCATGAAATGGACAAAGTTTAATTCATAACATCTTTCAAAACTCCTGTTAGAACATAAATAAAGAATACTGGATTTTCAGCAAGTGGAATAAGAAATGTTACCTGCTCCACCTCTTTATTCTCTATGGATGAAACTGCTTTGACATCTTTCACATCGAGATTCTGCTCTGTGCCACCAGACTGCAGCAATAATTGTTTATGACTCATTGTTCAACCAAAAATCCAGATCCAAAATAACAATTAAATAAATTTAGCTGATCATAATTCCACCAAATTCAAATGAATTATATAAAAAAATTATATTTCCCATATAAACATGCATATAATGTAATATAGATGATCAAATATGAAATATTATGATCGTATAACACCAAGCATCACATATTTTCTTCACATAATCTGTTATTTTACCTTGAGAGCAATGATTTTCTCAAGAGCCTCAGGTCCATTATCATTTAGGTATTTCTCCATCTCGGTTAAAAAATTATCTTTCGCGTACAAGGCATCCATTCGTTTATAGAACCAACCGATGATGTTTTGGAGGTCCAGGGAGAGACATGGGCGAATAAGATGTTTATAGACATAGAAAGCACCATCAAAGTAAGGGATCACTAAGCAACAGACAATCATTAGCTTGATGTATGGCCACAACATGAGCCTGAATATTTGCAATTGAATATAAGAGAAATGGTTAGATTTATTGAACCACAGCCCACCACTGTTCTCATAACCTCCTTATTAGAACGTGGTAGAAGACAAAATCCATAAAAAAAATTCCTAACATGTGCAAGAGGAATTAATTTTAGAAAACTAGCAATAACAAGTATTAAACACGAAACATTCTGATAATATATTAAACCACTGATCCTCATAAGCTCAAATAAGATAGAAATAAAAATTTTGTAGAAAAAGATCTCTACTTTGTCAGAAAATTCAGTTGCGCTGCTAGGTGAAAGTTTTTTTTTATTTTGTTTTTTTTTTCCGTTTTTGTCATTGTTACTTGGAAACCAGAGTATCATACAGGGGAACAAAGCAAAGAAGAATTACCACTCGAGGAGGTTCAAAGCATGTTCAAGAAGCAAAATCAACGATAAAACAACCCAATAAGTATTCAACTTCTGACTGTCTGAAACTGAATTGTTCTCAATCGCCCTAATGGAAGCACATCTGTCAAAAGAAAGTCATCAACACCAGCTCCATAATCATTCTATCCATAAGACACATTTCCTATACATGGTTAATACGCAGTGGTCTTATTTTTTAAATAATAAATACAAAAATAACGTTGAGAAGACCGAAGTTGAAAGATCAAACAAGTTTTGTTTGCGCAAATCAAAATAGGTAGAATTTAAAAATTAAAAAAAAAAAAAAATTTTGTCAGTGCCTCCAAGAAAATTACGTTTTACAGAAAGAGAGACTTACAGAGGATACCCCAAAGCAAGGAGAGGCCTGCAAGAAAAACAGGGAAAAAAAAAAAGCATTAATAAATATATATATATATATAAATTGAAATGATTTGCTCCTTGGAAACAAAACAGGGTACAGCTTGAGATCCTATAAAGAAACTCAATAGTGTTAGAAGAAAGAATCAAACTGTACCATGCAAGAGCATCAACACAACATTTCACATCAAATTGAAGAAGACCCACAAAATCCATGTTGAAGTTGAAGTTGAAGTTTATCAACCTCACTATGTGGGTTTTTGGTTTATCAGCCTCTGAATCTCAAAGAAACTCTTCGTGGAAGTTGAAGAGACTGAGAAAAGAAAAAGTAGCAGCTTTTGAGGAAAAAACAAAACCGAAAGCAAACTGAAAGAGTAAGTAAACGAGCAGTCAAGCTGGTCGTATAATACTCGTAGTCGTATGTTTACTGGTCCCCATTTTCATTTTCCTTCCATCCACATTTCTTCTTCTTATTACTATTATAACGAAATTTCCACATCGGTAATGAAATATTATAATAGCCTATGTACGAATCTTCTTGTACTCGACAATCCGACAATTCTTAGGCGTTTAATCGAAAATCGTACGGCTAAACATAATTTACTTTTTATTCTACATAAATTAAAAAGANTTATAAGTTCACATTATTGTTGAAAAATGTAAAATCAATCATATATGGTATCATCATATAAACATAAATTTATATGTATAGTGCATACTGAACACAACAATTATGTCAATTGTGCATGCATGTAAATTGAAATATACAAAGTATGGATATTGCAA
>QANX01007231.1:79876-194117 GCA_003254975.1 Ochetophila trinervis | reverse complement strand
GAAGTAATCCGACTACAATGGAGAAGATGAGGAACAGCGACCATAGTGGAGAAGATGAGGAACGGCGACCAAGTGGAGAAGAGGACGAACGGCGACCACAATGGAGAAGATGAGCAAACGGCGACCATAGTGAAGAAGATGAGCAAACAGCGGCGGGTGTTTTAGGATTTCTAAAGAAGTGAGGAAAAATAAGAAAGGAAGAAGCGTGTAAAGAACAAAACACTAAGTTAAAAACGACGAACAAAAGCTAGGCCCGTCGTCTTTACTCAAATAACATGGCTACAAAACGACGCCGTTTTGATAAAGACGACGGGCTTGACTCTAGGCCCGTCGTTTTTTTTTTTTTTTTTTTTTTTTTGNCTGGGTAAAGACGACGGTTCTAAGCTAAAACCGTCGTCTTTATCCAAAAAAAAAAAAGAAAAACCAAAAGACGACGGTTTTAGCTTAGAACCGTCGTCTTTACCCAGGTATACACAAAGTATTGACGATGGTTCCTTGAACCGTCGTCGTCCTTTAGGAACCGTCGTCGATAAGTTAACAATAGACGACGGTTGCTTTAGGAACCGTCGTCTATACTCTTCAACATACACGTGGCCACAATGTTGCTGCCACGTGTATTTTAGTCTTTTATCAACGACGGTTGTTGAAGTAACCGTCGTCTTTAATGTAACTTTAGACGACGGTTACAGTTAAAACCGTCGTTGATGTTTTTTAACCGTCGTCTTATTTTATCAACGACGGCTCTCTTTTTCAACCGACGTCTATATAAAAGTATGGCCGTCATCAATAGCTATTTTCTGTAGTAATGCGGGTTCCTTTAAAGAATTTAATTTCAAGCTAACGCCAGGAAAGAAGGAAACGGAGAAAAAACGCAGTCAAATGGCATAATTAATTTTGGCACTGTCAAAATTGAAAGTGGAGGGAAATTATCTCCAAAAACGGTGTGTTTTTAAAAATTTATTTTTGTTTCTTCCATATAAAAGTATGGCCGTCGTCAATAGCTATTTTCTGTAGTAGTGATCTTTTGGAAACCTAAAATACCTTTCGAGTTTTAAAAGCCAAAAACAGTTTCTTAGAAACTATGACAGCCAGGTAAATATATGTATACCTGCACAAACATGTTATCATGGGCTTGCCCAATTATATTTGAATATAACTTCAATTATATCTGAATATAACTAGGTAAAGCCTACATAACATGTGCATGTGTACATACACACATATATATATATACATATATATATATATATATGCCCTCATTTTAAATCAAGTTTGATGATTTTAGCATTAGAATATTTTTTATAAATCTTTAAATCGCTTTTGGGTCAAACTTATAAAAATGAACTTGCAGCCTAATACGATGAGTTCAGTGAAACATTAAAATTCTATTTGGATATAATGATCTTTAAAGAGAAGCATGGAACCATCAATATATTTTATTAATCACCATCTTCGAAGCCACCGAGAGCTAATAGGTCCACCTAGGTTTGTGTATGTATATATCATAATACAGGTCAAAGTAAAGCATGGTTCTGAATGCGAGTGAATTTGTGATCATGAAATGTGTATGGACAGACAAATCCATGCACAACATCATAATTCATGATATAAAAATGTAAATATATCCACAAGAATCTTCCATCACATTCTGTCAGTCAGCCCTGCTGGAGGGAGACCCCATTTCTAGTGTCATCCCCATCACACCGCACCCCCAAAAAATTCCATCAAGGTCTTTTTTTTGGTAAAAAATTCCATCAAAGATCTATTTGGTGATTGACAGACCTAATATATCTACCTAACCCTCTTGCATACACATATTATACTATTCTTGCTCATCAAGAATTCCAAAAGACAGAGCTAGAGACAAGAAGACTTACAAATTATGATCAAGAGCACCTCAATTAAGTAATTGGCCCTGAAAGCTGAAAAAACCACAGCTTGTGAACCCCAACTTCTCTAAAACTCTCTCTTTATCGTTACAACACTGAGAGACAATATAATAATTTTAAATTTATCACCCTGAAAACAAAAACTAATATTCACTAAAATAATCTCAGAGAAATTTAAGAGACTGCTGTACTCTGCATCAAACACACACACTCAAATCAATTCACATGGAAAAATCTCTACAAATTAAGAAGAGTATATACTCTACTAGTAAAGGTTAAAAATCATTGATGATTTTCAGGGTTTGATGTCAGAATCATCCCAAGGCAGCTTGAGATCGGTGGACACAAGGTTGTCTATGTCTTCCCAATTCCAGCAGTTCGACATCATGTCCATGCCACTGCTTGCAGTAGCAGTGGTTGGTACTTGCCATGGCTGAGCTGTGCTCGGCACAATCCCGGTATTGCTCGGCTCGGACATGGTTTTAAAATCTTGATGATCGACATAGTTATAAACATTATCCGAGGTCGGAAATGAGGTCGAAACAATCGAAGAGTTCTTCGAGTAGAAAGAAGCAGAGTCGGAGATTAAGGGAAAGTTTAAACTTTGGGGATCCTGAGAAGAAGTTGGCAGATTGGAAAGCAAAAAACTTGTATTGGAATTGGTGTTGGAGCCGATCAGAGCCTGGTAGAAGATTTCCGACACGTTGTTGTTCTTCTCACGACCACCAAGAGCAAGAGAGAGATTATTATTTTGCCTCTGCTGCTGCTGATCATGATGACCCTCAGATGTCAAGTGGGGACTCAGCCGATTTCCATCGGTATTTGAATTTCCGGCAGCTGCGGCGGAGGATTTCGACGATCTCTTCGGGCGCTTATTTTTCCGGCCACCGCCGACGGGGACGTTTCGGAGAGTTCCACCTTTAGTCCAGTGTCTCTTGCAAGCTCTGCAGAAATGCCTGGGCTGGGACTTGTTGTAGTTGTTGTAGTAACAGAACTTGGTATTTGAAGAATCGCATCTTGGGCATTTTAAGGCCTCAGATTGCTGCTGCTCATGGTTTTGTTGCTGTTGCCGTCTCATCGATGTCGGTTTTGGTAGCTGCAAATTATTAGTCTGAGCCTGCAAAAAAGTCTGACTCCAATCAAGCCCATCACTTGTACTAATTACCTGCTTACAACTCAATCCCATTATCTTCAGCTACAGCTATATATATATATATGTAGAGAGAAAGAGAGAGAGAGAGAGAGAGCAATCCTCTATATATGTGCCGACCAAAAATTAACTAATTAATCAATGAGAGTCTAGCCTTTGGATTGGGGAATTACAAGAAGAGAAAGCAATCTGAAAATGAGCAAGAGGATGCGATTGTTGCTTATAATAAGGCAAATAGTTGTACGTTTCTGAGGGGAACAAAATGGTAATTGGTTGATGTCATATGCAACGAAACGCCTTGGAAGCTGATGAGAAGTAAGCATGTCTTTTTAGACTCTCTCTCTCCCCCTTCTTTATCTATTCTAAATTATCTCTCTCTTCTCTCTCTATATACCTTATATAAGAAATATGAATTAACAATATATAACAATAATTTTTTTGCATACCAAGAACAATAAAATATAAAATAAAAATTTTGTGTATAAAAAATTACTTAGATGGTAAGGTCCTGAGCTAGCAAAAAGAGGATTTGATTGCCTAAGCTATGAAATTTATGAAACTTAATTTGGGTAACAAAATCTAGTACTGCCACCCCGTCTCTCTTCCTTCACAGAATTTTATAGGAAAGAAGGGTGAAAAGGGGAAAAGAGAGGAAATTACTTAGCCCCTAAGGTGAAGGTGGGTCGTTGACACGTGGACTATCTTAGACCGTTGATAGTGCTTTGTATGTTAAGGAGGGTGTAAAAAGAACGTAGATATGTGCATGGTGGTG
Organism: Ochetophila trinervis; assembly: GCA_003254975.1. Lineage (NCBI taxonomy): Eukaryota > Viridiplantae > Streptophyta > Magnoliopsida > Rosales > Rhamnaceae > Ochetophila > Ochetophila trinervis. The sequence goes on along the minus strand of QANX01007231.1, from coordinate 190,306 downwards.
ATGAGCCACATATAATAATAATATAAGAAAACTTGGGCAGCACAGAGGAATGAAAGTACATTACGGTCCACGGGTTCATCTTTTTCATCTATGAAGTTTTTAGAGGTGGGCCAGGGGTGGGCTCGGGAGGGTATTTTTGTGTGGGACCAATTTTGTCGGGTTAGAAACAGTTGGCATCACGTGGTTAGTGGGCTAGTAAATACTCCAATAGAGGTTTTGATGATTCTCATTTTCTATGGACCTATGTACATGTGATTAAATGCTAAAACATATCAAAGCCATGCATTAGAGCTTAATTCCAAAACTTCTTCTCTAATTGTTAGTTACTGTTTTCTAGCTATAAAATGTTTAAGAACCCCGTTTGGGAAATCACTTCCTTCATGAGGTGATTTTCAAAGAATGTATTTTTCCAAATAGCAAATATATAATTTTCTTGAAACAAAATCAACAAAAAAATGTTTTTTTTAATTTTTTTCATTAAATACTACAAAAAGTTTTTATTTTTTTTTTTCAAAATGTATATATCATTTTACAAAATCAATTCCAAATGGACTGATCACGGTAAAGAAGTACAATAAAAAAAATTCATACGTGGTAATGAGATAACTTACTATCGTTCTCTCAAATTTTTTTTTTTTTTTTTTAAATATATAGTTCTCTCAATGTTTTTCATTCTAGAGATCGCTCGGAAGATGGTAGAGGGACAAAGTTATGAGCCGCCATTAATTACTACAGAGAAAATTTTCGAACATTTATTATGTATTATTAATTATTATTGATAACTTCCATGATTTTGGGATATATTAATTTTGTGGGATTTTTTAGTCGGCTTGGAATTAATATGACCATTGTTGTGGCTGTTTTTTGTCTCGGGCTGGGCTCTTCGGGTACCTGCAAAACCGGAGCCAAATCGGTTAGGGGGCGCCGGTGTGGTGGCCGGCGTTTCCCCTCCGATGCTTAAGTCAGTGATCATCCCTTGTTTATCAGCTAAAACAATGAAAAATGACTGAAAAATGGTTGAAAAGGGGGGCAAGGGGAGCCAAACTCGGAGGAGAAAGGGTAGGCAAAATTTTTTGGGAGAGTCTAGGAAAGAAAAAAAAAATTGTCTGGCCGAGAAGGAGTCCCAAGAAATCTCCAATGAGGGCTGTCCGGTTTGTGTGAGTTGAGAGAGATGATGAACAATGATTTTTGCTTTATTAGGTAATGTAATCATCACATGGAAAGGTCAAATCCTCCCCATTTTCCCAAATGCATGGCTTAGTGGTCTCCAAATCCACCAACTCAAGGCAGCCGGATTTTTAGGAGAGGGAGAGAGTGGCGGTTAGGTGGAAGTTGGTGGTGTCTTGGGCTGCGTGTGGCTCCAAATTCGGTTTCCCCCTTTTGCCCTTTTTATCACTTACCTCATAACTTACACATGGAGGGTCAGGATTAGTTCACTGATGGCCTGATGTCCCAGATGGGAGACAAGTGTCTCTACCCAAGTTTATGGGCTTAGGATATTTTCTGGGCTTAGACGGCCCACCACATTGTTGGGTATTTAATTTATTACCCATGATTACTAGGTATTAGGCCTAAATGATGGACAAAAATCCCCACAACAACCATAATTAATGTACTGAATATATTATCAGATTGCACTCTGAATTTGATGCAAACACTTGGGAACCCAACATGGAATTTTTTTTCAGCTGAAAAGTGGTAATTTTTATATGAATCTTGGCAAAAGAAAAGGAAAAAGAAAAAAAAAACATACGTACAGATTTGTTTTTGTGCAAATTGGGCGTATAAAAAATAGGACCATGAGAGCCACGTGCATATAATTAAGTCACGTTGGAACCATTTATATTATAATCTAAGCGTGCATTAATATCAAATGGAATGTGAAAGGAAATAAATTAGTTTTTTTTTTTTTGGTAAAGAAGGAAATCAAATTAGTTGGTCGGTCGGTTAGGTAAAGTTTTTTGTATGGTCTTCTTCCACATATTAAAAAGGAATCTGTCGCACAATTTGGAAATGACGACTTTGAGCAAAATTAAAATTTAATTAATTAAATCTAAGTTAAAATAAATTATAATAATTTTAAGAAAAACCGTCTAATTTGTCCACCAAACTCCATCATTCCACTTTGATACTTAAAACAATATAAATTTTTTCTTCTCCGACTGACTAATTGTAAATCAACAAAATTTAAACAAAGTAAAACTCATGCCAATCGCTTGGTGGGTCATCGATATTTTTTTGATGATTAGCCTGCATATTTACAAAGAAGCAGCCCTGTTATTTAATATTAATAACATTATTTAAATTAATAAGAAAATGTTATTATAAATCAAATGCACGTGGCGGGATATCATGGGGTTATGGGCCCACAATAGTCTGAACCAGTTGGCCGATAATTGATGCTTACAGGGAGATATGGTAAATGTTACACGATACGATAATATGATATGAAACGATATAATAATTTGTAGGTTTGGATCTGCGATATCGGATCGGGTTGATATCAATGTCATACGATAAAAAAACAGGTTGCAACGGATTAAAACACGTTAACACGATAAGTCACGATAAAACACGATAAAAAAATATTAATTTTATTATTTTATTATAATTAACTTTTTACATTACTTTTTTTTTTTTAGTTTTAGAAAACTATTAAATACATATTTTATTTCATTGGAAAATTACAATTTTTATATCTATTTATATATTAATATTTTATTTTAGATTATATCTTTTTTATTACTTATATTGGATGTACAATTTCTGTTTGATTTATAATATTTTGAATATTTTAAATTTATTTTAGTTTGTTCTATAATATTTTAAATAATTTTAAATTTATAATTGATATGCATATTTTATTTTTTAGTCACGATAAAATTTTAATATAGCTTTAATTCGTAATATTTTACATATTTTAAATTCACAGTTATTATTTATGTTGAATTTTAGTATGTTAATATGTATTTTTTAAAATGTTTAACATATCATTTGAATATGTATTTAGGCTTAATAGACATGAATTGATAATGATTTATCATTTGACAATATATATTAATTTAAATAAAAAAAAATAAAACATTCACGTACATGTCTAGTAAATACGAATAAAACACGACACGAATACGAAACAATATGACATAAACACGGTTAAACAAGAAAACTTAACGGATTGGATTCGGATAAACAAAATTTGACATGACACAAACACGATACGATACGAACACGGTTCAACACGATACATTGCCAGGCCTACTTCCAGGTAAGAACATGGATCTGAGTGTGTAGTTTTTATTTTTTGATTAGATTATATCTGAGTGTTTAGTTTGGTGAAGAATATTTGCTCATTTAAATTAATTTTATATGATTAATTCATTAACAAATTGATTACGTACACGAAATTACATTGTGAAACGTGAATTGGCGGCCAGTGGCTTAAGTAAGAATTTTAATTATATTAAGTGGAATAGACATGAATTAAATGCATGTATAAACTCTTGCTTAGGAAATGTGTGTATATTTGTTTTTGGATTAGCCAAACTATTCTTCTGCTGTGCCGTCAAGTTCCAGCAACCAGAATCCTATTCCGATTCCTATTAGGCCATGATCACAGCAATCCTCTTATAATCATCGTATTGCTATGAATATATAAAACTCAAGGCTGCAGGTTTAATATATGGACAATATGTAGAAATTAATGAAATTGCTATTCCTATGCTGTATTTATATTTTTTTAAAATCTATACCATTTGAATGACTATTACTCTGTTTGGAGTGACGAAAATGTAGGGGAGAAAAGTGAAAGGAAAACGAAAAGGAAAAAACTAGAAGAAAAAAAAATTATTTATTTTTTCTTGCTTGGCTAGATGAGAAAAAAACACAAAGGAAAACAATTTCTCTCATATTTTCAATTGTTTTATCTTATTTTTTGTTTTTTATTTTTTGCCTAAACATGTTCGATCTCAAAAATGTCTGAATGGACCTAGGTTTCTAGAACGCTTGAATGGGACCAAAGATGTCAAAAACTTTCCATTCAACCTGTTTCTATGGCCATCCGATGCTAATGGGGCAGTGATTTTCTCTTTAAATAGGGAACACTTGTCTCGGGCCAAGGATTGGGCAGGGATTGTAATCTTCGTCTTGTATATGTAAACAATTATATTTAAATATATTTTTATTAAATTTAGTGTTGTAGGTATTTTTGGGCCTAGTGCCTTATCATTAAAGGTAGTAGAATATATACCTATTTTTAGTGTGGTGGGTCAAATAGTGACAATACTCTAAAACCCAAAGCCTAAAATATATTTTGCTAGGTGTCACTCATCTAGGATGAGACTTTTTGATGTTAAATTTTGGTCATTCAAAGGAAAGGTAATGTGAAAAAAAAAAATTGAGATATCAGATTTTTTGAGCACAAAACCCTAGGCAGCCACCAACTCTCACCTATTCCCCATCACTCTCACCAACATTCATTCTCTTCTTCCCAAAATTCGGCAGCCCCCAAAAAACCGCTTCCCAAGACCATTAAAGCTTTGATTTTGACATAGAAACATAGATTCTTGGACCTTTTTAACCATTATTCAAAATCAAAAAGGAAATAGACTATTCATCTTCTTCAAAAACACATCTAAACCTGCCAAACTTCATTTTCTCCACCATTTCTTCCCCCATTTTTAGCCATTCTCCTCCACCATTCTCTTCTCATTTCTCCTCCTATTTTCACCATTTTTTTCCCTCTTTTCATGCTATTTTAAATTACATTTATTTACCGACGGGTTCAACCACTGACTTAGGCATCGGAGAGGGAACACTGGCCACCACACCGGCGCCCCTCTAACCAATTTCTTTCCTTTTTTTTTGCAGACCCGAGAAGTCCGGTTCGAGATGAAAAATCGCCACAACAGTTTGGCGCCGTCTGTGGGAACGTTTGTTTCCATTTTTTATTTCATGTTTGTGGTTATTTTTTATTTCTGAAAATTTTCCATTTTTGTTCTTGATGAACTGGTTGTGGTTTCTTTGTTCCTATTTCTTATTTTCAAGAGCTTCACTTCGGGTTGAGTAAGCTTGTGAGGGAAGTTGGTTTTTGTGCTTGTTTTTGCTTGTGGTTTGTGCTTGAGATTTGTGGGTTTTCATTTGGCTTTTAGTTTGCTGGTTTGCCTTGTTTTGGTCAATTATTGGTGTTGTTTGACTAAAAAGAAAAGAGAATAAAAGAAACGCAAAAATATATACATTTTTTTTTGCCTCAGTACTTAGACAGACAGTGGAAACCGAAAGCTAGCTGCCAGACGAGTCACCACGGCACCTGGAGGAACCGAAGCTCAGGTCATATACGAGCTAAAGCAGAACCTAGCTGAACCCGACTGAAGCGAAACCTAGCCGAACCTGACAGAAGCTGAACCTAGCTGAACCTGATTGAAGCGGAACCTAGCTGAACCTAGTTGAACCTGACCGAAGCGAAGCCTAGCTGAGCTTAGCTAAACCTAACTGAACCGAGCAGGAGCAGAACTTGAAGCAAGATGCCAGACACCCATTTGGAGAGGCAAGTTCAAAGAGCTTGACGGAGGATCGAGCCACCTCAGTCGAGCTTCAGCCCAGTTCCGTCGCTTCTGCTTAGGCCCTTTTAAGCTCATGCACCAGCCTCAGCCCCAGTCCTGCGGCTTTTGCCCAAGTCCCAGCTTCAGCCCCAGTCCTACGCCTTCCGCTTAGGCCCCAGCTTCAGCCTTGGTCCCGTGGCTTCCGCCCAGGTCCCAGCTTCAGCCTCGACCCCGCGGCTTCCGCCCCAGCCTTAGCCTCAGTCCCGCAGCTTCTGCCCAGGCCCCAGCCTCAGCCTCGGTCCTGCATCTTCCACTCAACTTCGGTCCCGCGGCTTCCGCTCAGGCCCCAGCTTTAGCCTCGACCCCGTGGCTTCCACCCAGGCCCCAGCCTTAGCCTTGGTCTCGTAGCTTCCGCCCAGGCCCCAGCTTCAGCCTCGACCCCGTGGCTTCCGTCCAGGCCCCTGCCTCAGTCTCGATCCCGTAGCTTCCGCCTAGGTCCCAGCTTCAGCCTCGGTCCCACAGCTTCCGCTCAGGCCCCTGCTTCGCCCTCGACCCCGTAGCTTCTGCCCATGCCCTAGCCTCAGCCTCGGTCCCCTAGCTTCCACTCAAGTCCCGAGCTTCAGCTGCTTGGCAAGCTCCAACTTTTGACAGACCGAAAACTTTGAAGGAGAGTCTTGCTGAAATTCCACTGCTGGACGAACTGCCTCAGTTCAGCTCCGGAAGTATTCGAAATTTCAGAAGAGATCGCTGCCAAAAAGTTGCCGAGTCCTAGCTGCTGAAATACCTGCTCAATTTTAGCTGCTTAAAGAGTTGTCAAGTTCTAACTCCGAAGAGACCCGCCACCTTGCAGCCGGACTGAGCCGGAGCAGAGCATGAAGAAAATGCCGGATACCTACATGGAGCAACATGACACACTGGACGGAGCTGAGACATCCAATAGAGAAGCCAGAGGCAAGCAACCCATAGGTACCAGCTTCTTCCCAAACCGAGATACTTCAATTCCAACAGCTGAACCGAGCACACTACCTTCACAGCTGCTGCTATCAACTCAAAGGCTAAGCGAAAGACGGGTAGCCCCGCATTCTGAGAGAACTCGGATATCCGATCTGGAATATCAGATGGAGCAGATCATTGGCCTCCTCGAAAACCAACAACAAACCAACTGTAAGCCTATTTCATAGATGATGAGAAGCCCAGCTCCAGTACTCTCCACGAGACTGTGTTAACCCTCGGACTTGTGGAGATGGGGGAGCACCAGGAGAGGAGCTGGGAACCATAGCTAGAGGCTCGGAGCAACACAACCAAGGAAGATCAGCACCATCAAGGCCTCACCCAAGACCACCTCAAGGTGAAACCAGGAGGAACCCCGCGCAGAACTTCCCATTACTTGCCTGTCGATAGCCAGCAGAGGAGCAAAATAACTCGCGGATGAGATCCTAGGCGAGCACGAGAGGAGCGGGAGCGGGCAGAGTCCCGAGGCGAACGCAGAAGGCAAGCTGAAGTGGAGGAAGAGAGAGGACTTCCCCGTGCGGAAGAGAGACAAAAAATCCGAGCTAAGGAAAAATTAAGAATAGAAGTAGAAGAGAGGCATATATACAAGATTGAGAAGAGGAGGCTAGAAGCTGAGGAGGCACAAAGATTCGAAGTAGAGAGAAGGAGATTGGAGGATGAGGCGAACATGAAGTTCCAAAGTAAGCAGCAGTATCTAGTCCCACACCCACACCCACAACCCTATGCCTATGCACCTGGGCCATTGCAAGAAACATCACCATTTGGGATAGGGATATGTCAGGCTGGGCTCCCCAAGGACTTTAAACTGCCAAGTGTGGGAAGGTATGAAGGCAAGGGAGACCCAGCGAGCACTTAGGAGCCTATAAGGTGTGGATGGAATTCGAAGTTGCTGAGGACGCCATCAAGTGCCGGGCTTTTCCTTTAACTCTCAGAGGAATAGCACAAACTTGGTTCACTGGCCTACGCCCCGACACAATTAATTCTTTCAACCATCTGGAGAGCTCTTTTATGGCTCAATTCATAGAAGCCAAGCCAGTAAAAAAGGTTGCCCTCTCACTTGTCATCCGTTGTGCAAGGGGATAACGAGTTCTTGAAGGCATATGTCCAGAGATTTTCATATATGATGATACAAATAGAAGGCTGCACTGATGATCATGCAATGCAAGCCATACAAGATGGAGTATGTGATGAGGACTTCATAAGAACGATCGCTAAGAATCCACCGTGAAGATTTTCCAAGATGTTAGTTGAAGCACATAAACAAATCTCTGCAGAATAGATCATTCAGTCCAGGAGGAACCTGAACTGAGGTGGAGGTAGCAGAAGGTCTAACGTTAGGAGGACCAACTCTTAACGCCTTAAGAGCAGCAACATCAACCTACCATTTGATGATTAAATTTCCAACTGAAAGAATGAGCGTCGGCTCGGTGCGAGGAGACCAATACGAATCCAGGCAATGCTATGCCACAACACTTCATGAGAAGGATGCCTATGTTGAGACATTGCTTATCTTTTAAACCTCCGGGCAAAAATCTCCTGAGCCACGTCTCGAGAGGCTTAATCACCTAATCTGAACAATGTCCTCCAAGCATAAATGCTCTGAGCCAACATCGACCCCCGAACAGAAATGCTCCGAGCCAGCGCTGAACCTAACGCCAAAAGAGAAATCACAGAGGCAAAAATCATCCTCCGAGCATAAATGTTCCAAGCCACATCTCGAAAGAACTACTTCACCAGCACAACCTAAGACCAGCGAAGAAAATGCTTTGCCAGCTCCTAAAGTTGGCGAGGAGGCGGTAATTGAAGATTTATTGATGATGGAGGTCCAGACGGATGATGGAGGTCCAGGAGGAGTTCTAGAAAGAGAGGTGGATGACAGGAGGCAATGGATGCTTCGAGGAGAACCAATGGAGGAACTCACAAGCATCCAAAATCCAATTAGACCCAAAGGACCCAGCGAGAACCACGATAATTGACACAATCCTTTCATCAGAGCTAAAGGAAGCACTTGTGGAGTTCCTAAAAGCCAATTCAGACGTTTTTGCCTGGTTCCACAAGGATATGCCTGAAATAGACACGGAGGTGATGGTGCACAAGCTAAATATAAAATCCCAGCTTTGGCCCAGTTATATGGCCTCTGCCCAGAACCCAGCTTCGGCCAAATTCCAGCTTCGGCTTAGTTTTGTGACCTCCGCCCAAGTTCTCAAATTTCGGCCCAGTTCAGTGGCCTCCACTCGGGTCCCAGCTTCGGCCCAGTTCTGTGGCCTCATCCCAGGTCCTAGCTTAGGCCCAGTCTTATGGCCTCGGCTTAGGTCCTAGACTTCAGCCCAGTCCAGTGGCCTCTTCTTAGGACCCAGCTTCGGTCAGATCCCAACTTCGGTCCAGTTCCACGGCTTCTACCCAGGTCTCGGACTTCAGTCCAGGTCTGTAGTCTCCGTTCAGGCCCTTTTAAGCTCATGCCAAGCTTTGGCCTCGATCTCGTAGCTTCTGCTCAAGCCCCAGCTTCAACCTCAGTCCCAAGACCCAGCTTTAGCCTCGGTCCCGTGTAGCTTCCGTTCAGGCCCCAGCTTCAGCCTCAATCCATCGGCTTCCGCTCAAGCTCCAACTTTAGCCTCAGTCCCACGGCTTCCAATCAGGCCCCAGCTTCAGCCTCAGTCCCAGGACCCAACTTCAGCCTTGGTCCCGTGTAGCTTCTGTTCATGCCCCAGCTTCAGCCCCAGTCCTGCAGCTTCCGCTCAGGCCTCAGCTTCAGCCTCAGTTCTGCGGCTTCTTCTCAGGTCCCAGCTTCAGCCTTGGTCTCATAGCCTCAGCTCGGTTCAATGGCCCACAACACAGCTTAGTCCCGGGCTTCGACCCAGCTCCCAAGCTTTGGCCTAGCTCTCAAGCTTCGGCCCAGGTCCGTGGCTTCTGCCCAAGTCTGTAGTCTTCGGTAAGATCCCAAGCTGTAGCCCAGATTCGTGACCTCCGCCTACGTCTCAAGCTTTGGCCTATCTCCATGACACGCTGCCTCGGTCTAGCTTTAGATGGACCAGTAACTTCGGCAAAGAGTGCCGCTCAAATTCCGCTACTGGATGCGCTGCTTCAGTCCAGCTCCGGACAAACCTGAAATTTCAAAAGAAAGTACCACTAAAATTCTACTACCAGACGAGCTGCTTCAGTCCATTTCGGATAGACATGAAACTTTGGAGGAGATTACTGCTGGAAAGGATGCTGAGTCCTAGCTTTTGGAAGACTTGCTGAATTTCAACTCCTAGAGGACTCGCCAAGTTCCGTCCTTGAACATACCTGAACCTGGACTTAGACCTGGAATTTTGGAGAAGATCACTGCTGGAAAGGATGCTAAGTCCTAGCTACTAGAAGATCTGCTGAATTTTAGCAGCTAGAGCAGTTGCTGAGTTCTAACTCTTGAAGGATCTGAAACTTCGAAGGAGATTCTTGCTGAATTTCACCACCTAGAAAAGTCGCTCAGTTCCAACTCTAGAGAGACCTGCCATCCTGTAGCTGAATTTAACCGGTGTAGAACCTGAAGGAAATGTCGAACACTTATCTGGAGCAACAGGGCACATTGGACAGAACTGAGCTGTCCAACAGAGGAGTTGGAGGCAAGCGACCTATGGGGACCAGCTCCGTTCGCAACTGAGGAACCTCAACCCCAGCAACTGAACCAACAACACTACCTTCACAGGAGCTACCCCCAGATTGGAGACAAAGTACAAGATGAATAGCACCATGCTCTGAGCGAGCCCGACTATATGATTTAGAGATTCAAACGAACCAGATCCTCAATTTTTTTAGCGCAATCAGACCCACTACGAGCCTAATTCCCGAATCATGAGAAATGGGAACTACCTGTCCCTAGCAGGTAGGCAAGTGAGAGATGAGCGAGGAAGTTCCTGAATCACGACGGTGAATGATACTTTTTCCTCTTCAAACAATAAGTTAGACAAAGATCATCTCAACCTATCATTCGAATACAAGAAAGCGGGGACACGAAGAAAATGCCATCGTGACTTTTGGGGTTCACCTCGGTCCACGAGATAAGGTGAACTGCCATCCACTGAAGTCTCGACCTTTAGGGTTCACCTCGGTCTACCAGATGAGGTGAACTGCCATATGTCGCTGTCTCAACCTTTGGGGTTCACTTCGGTCCATCGGATGAGGTGATCTGCCATCCAATGAAGTCTCGACCTTTGGGGTTCACCTCGGTCCACGGGATGAGTTGATCTTCCATCTAATAAAGATTCGACCAAGGGGCTGAGTACCCCAGAAGCTGAAGGCTCCCCAAGCTGGGCTTGGATCGACCAGGAGATGGAACTTACCTGAGCTAGTCTCAAAATGATCTGGGGCTAAAACCCCCCAGAAGTTGAAGGCTCCCCAAGCAGGGCTTGGATCGACCAGGAGCTGAAAGCTATAACTACCAGGAGACAGAAGGCTACCCAAGCTTTGCTTGGATCGACAAGGAGCTGGAAGCTACCTGAGCTAGGTTCAGAATGACCAGGGGCTAAAATCCCTTTGAAGCTGAAAGCTCCCCAAGCTGAGCTTAGATCGACTAGGAGCTAGAAGCTAGAACGACCAGCTAGGAGGCTGAGCGCCTCAGAGGCTGAAGGCTCCCCAAGTTGGGCTTGGATCGACCAAGAGCTGGAAGCTACCTGAGCTAGGTTCAGAATGACCAGGGGGCTAAAATCCCCTACAAGCTGAAGGCTCCCCAAGCTAGGCTTGGATCGACCAAGAGCTGGAAGCTACCTGAGCTAGTCTCAAAATGATCAGGGGCTAAAACACCCCAGAAGCTGAAGGCTCCCCAAGCCGGGCTTGCATCGACCAGGAGCTAGAAGCTATAACTGCAAGGAGGCTGAAGGCTCCCCAAGCTGTGCTTGGATCAACTGGGAGCTGGAAGCTACTTGAGCTAGGTTCAGAATGACCAGGGGGCTAAAATCCCCTAGAAGCTGAAGGCTCCCTAAGCTGGGTTTGGATCGACCAGGAGCTAGAAGCTAGAACGACCAGCTAGGAGGCTGAGCGCCTCAGAGGCTGAAGGCTCCCCAAGCTAGGCTTGAATCGACCAGGAGCTGGAAGCTACCTGAGCTAGGTTTAGAATGACCAGGGGCTAAAATCCCTTACAAGCTGAAGGCTCCCCAAGCTAGGCTTGGATCGACCAGGAGCTGGAAGCTACCTGAGCTAGTCTCAAAATGATCAGGGGCTAAAACACCCCAGAAGCTGAAGGCTCCCCAAGCCGGGCTTGCATCGACCAGGAGCTAGAAGCTATAACTGCAAGGAGGCTGAAGGCTCCCCAAGCTGTGCTTGGATAGACCAGGAGCTGGAAGCTACATGAGCTAGGTTCAGAATGACCAGGGGGCTAAAATCCCCTAGAAGCTGAAGGCTCCCCAAGCTGGTCTTGGATCGACAAGGAGTTAGAAGCTAGAACGACCAGCTATGAGGCTGAGCGCGTCAGAGGCTGAAGGCTCCCCAAGCTAGGATTGGATCGACCAGGAGCTGGAAGCTACCTGAGCTAGGTTCAGAATGACCAGTGGGCTAAAATCCCCTAGAAGGTGAAGGCTCCCCAAGCTGGTCTTGGATCGACCAGGAGCTGGAAGCTACCTAAGCTAGTCTCAAAATGAGCAGGGGCTAAAACCCCCCAGAAGCTGAAGGTTTTCCAAGTCGGGCTTGGATCGACCAAGAGTTAGAAGCTATAACTTCCAGGAGGCTGAAGGCTCCCTAAGCTGTGCTTGGATCGACCAGGAGCTGCAAGCTACCTGAGCTAGGTTCAGAATGACCAGGGGGCTAAAATCCCCTAGAAGCTGAAGGCTCCCCAAGCTGGGCTTGGATTGACTAGGAGCTGGAAGCTAGAACGACCAGCTAGGAGGTTGAGCGCTTAGAGGCTGAAGGCTCCCCAAGCTGGGCTTGGATCGACCAGGAGGCTGAAGCTACCTAAGCTAGGTTCAGAATAACAAGGGGGCTAAAATCCCTCAGAAGCTGAAGGCTCCCCAAGCTGGGCTTGGATCGACCAGGAGCTAGAAGCTAGAACGACCAGCTACGAGGCTGAGTGCCTCAGTGGCTGAAGGCTCCCCATGCTTGGCTTGGATCGACCAGGAGCTGGAAGCTACCTAAGATAGGTTCAGAATGACCAGAGGGCTAAAACAACGTAGAAGCTGAAGGCTCCCCAAGCTGGGCTTTGATCGACCATGAGCTGGAAGCTAGAACGACCAGCCAGGAGACTGAGCGCCTCAGAGGCTGAAGGCTCCCCAAGCTGGGCTTGGATCGACCAGGAGCTGGAAGCTAGAACAATGAGGAGGCTGAGTGCCTCAGAGGCTGAATGCTCCCCGAGCTAGCCTTGGATCAACCAGGAGTTGGAAGCTAGAATAGCTAGGACGCTAAGTTCCCCAGAAGCAGAAAGCTTCCCGAGCGGAGCTCAGACCAATCAGGAGCTGGATGCTTTCTGAGCGTAGCTCAGATTTGACCAGGATGCTGAGTGCTCTAGAAGCTGAACGCTCCCCGGTAACATGTACTTTGTATCTTTTAAAATTGATTCAATCTCAATTTTGGGGCTATTGTTGTAGGCATTTTTGGGCCTAACGCCTTATCATTAAAGGTAGTAGAATATATACCTATTTTTAGTGTGGTGGGCCAAATTGTGACAATACTCTAAAGCCCAAAGCCTAAAATACATTTTGCTAGGTGTCACTCATCTAGGAGGGGACTTTTTGATGTTGAATCTTGGCCATCCAAAGGGAAGGTAATGTGAAAAAAAAAGGAAAAATGAGATATCAGATTTTTTGGGCACAAAACCCAAGGCAGCTACCAACTCTCACCTACCGCCCATCATTCTCACCAACCTTCATTCTCTTCTCCCCAAAATTCGGTAGCCCCCAAAAAACCACTTCCCAAGACCATTAAAGCCTTGATTTTGACATAGAAACATAGATTCTTGGACCCCTTTAACCATTATTCAAAATAAAAAAGGAAAGAGACTATTCATCTTCTTCAAAAACACCTCTAAACCGGTCAAACTTCTTTTTCTCCACCATTTCTTCCCCCATTTTCAGCCCTTCTCCTCCACCATTCTCTCCTCATTTCTCCTCCTATTTTCACCATTTTTTCCCTCTTTTCATGCTATTTTAAGTCACATTTATTTTCCGACGGGTTCAACCACTGACTTAGGCATCGGAGAGGGAACGCTGGCCACCACACCGGTGCCCAACTAACCGATTTCTTTCCTCTTTTTTGCAGACTCGAGGAGTCTGGTTCGAGACGAAAAATCGCCACAACATTTAGATATGTATTTGTAATTTTTTTATAAAATTATATTTTATAAATATTATATCTATATAATATATTTTTATAAAACATATATGTTTATATTCATAAAAATTTAAAATATATTTTAATTTTAATTTTTTTTAAACATAATATTCTCGCATTGCCTTGGTTAAAAATAAATAGGAAATGGAGCAATCAGGAGACAAGGAGTGGGGAATGCCACCTTGGCCTCGCCCCACCTTGTTGGCATTCATAGAATGGGCTTCGAATTTGAAAATGTTTATTTGGGACCGAAAATCCAAAATGCTCGATCTAAGACCTCAGATTGCCCAATTAAGTGCAAGACCTACCATCTTAAGTTTGAGAACATGCTAGGACATAGTTTTATGGTCAATGTGAAACCTTAATATTGTATTACCTTTTAAATCCAGAGCTCTATCTCCCGACCTTGTCCAAGCAATCTAGGTGTTCTAGAATCCCATGCAATATATGGGGTCTTAGGTATCTAGCCATATCAAGGAAATAAAGGTCTAAGGCTTATCTAGGTGTTTTGGAATCTCAGTTTCATCTGAGCAATCAGGGGTCAAGTGTCCATTATTGTGATTTGGTGTCTTGGCTCATTATGGTGATCTAGAATCATGGGTAGGTCCAGGCATTCCAAGATCTTAGTCATGTCCAGCCAATCTAGGCGTTCCGAGGTCCCGAGAGTGATCTAGGCATGCCAAGGTCCTATTCGGGCGATATGTTCTAGAGTCTTGGCCATGTCCGGGCGTTCTAAAATCCCAAAACCATTTTCTAGGATCACGAGCCCATTCTGACAATTTAGGGTCCTAGCCTCATCCATACAATCTCATATCACGGGCATTATGGGATCCTGAGCAACAAATTTGTAAGAATAACATTCCATTCAACATTTTTATTCCTAGAAAATCTTATTGCTATTGTATTGGGAATAATCATTCCTGTATCAAATGTAATTGATAAATTAATCAATTGGAGTTAATATTCATAATTGATTATGATAATTTGTACCGTGCATAATAGGAAGAAACAAAATTTTTTAAAGTTTTGCTATTTGTTACTATTGGAGATCATCACCAATTAAACCGCAACTTATATAACAAATTTTAATTGGAAATATTTAATTCTATTTTATTTTTTAATACTAAAACTCTAATAAGAAAAAATGAATTCTTTTATGGTAACCATTTAAAATGCCACATAAGATATAAATTCTACTGATGATCCATCACTAATGGTAGGGGGTTGTATGGGAAAAACACTTCACGGACATGATTTTGGCACATCCCAATATGACTAGGTATTTCGATTCATAGAATGTGAGTTTGGCAAATTTTGTTTTGAAAGTAGGATTAGGAAAATATATCAATTCCATGACTCAAAATAATGCTCTCGAGAGTGTGTGGGTGAACTTTACAATTTTCTAATAGTCCAATTAGATAAATAGAGTAAAACTTAAACTCTATTTTATCATGTGGCAAACTAATTAGGACATTTGTGGTCCAATACTATATGTGATTGGGGTCCTAATCCTATCTATTTTTATCTTTATATAATTCCTATCAAAACTCTATTTTCAAAGCCTATATAGAGGCTCCATGTATTTAATTAATGACACATATATTTTATTAATTTTGATAAGAAAGAAATACAAAGAAAATAATCCATCATACACTCACCACTAAAAAAAAAGTTCAATAATATTGGGTAAATACTGACATTTTAAGCATTTAAAGTGACGAACCCAAACTACCGTAAAAAGATGTATCGTATATAGTCTTAAACAAATATAACGGTTAAAGATTGACATTTTTACATGACCATACCATCGTATTTAACTTTGTTAAAGTCATCTGGAAGCCAAAAGACAACATTATATACAATGGATCTTGAATATGACCGACGCATATACATGTCATGTGACATATACACATACGACGGGCTTGGACACCAAACCGGCATTTATAGTGTTAGTCCACGCGGCCATAGCCATTAGCTGCCACGTAGATTTTCAGTATATATGTTAGTTTACAGTGAGCCCGTCATATTTAATGTTAGATATCATTTTCTTTTTTTAAATTTGTCAGACAAAATAGACAGTTTTTATGTATTAAATATATTTGTTTTTAATAAAATTTTACTTAAAATATATTTTCAATTGCAAAAAATAATCGCTATTAAATGAAAAAGATATATAAACAATAATTTTGTTACATTAAGTTTTACAAACACCCATACTAATTAAAGTAACAATTCTAATTACAAAAATGATATACATTACTAATTAAATCAAACAAATATAATCATACACTTACTTATTTAATTAGTTATATACATGTAAGAATGTTGAAGGATTAGAAATGCCTTCAAGAAAATATGTAACATATTCCTCCTTAAACTCAACCACAAAATCTTGTATCCAAATACAATTTTTAAACTGTACATAGAAATTAAACAAAGAATTAATGCATTAGTAAACATATATTTTAAATATAATATTATAAGTAAATTTAAAATAATACTAAAATTATACTTATAGTAGAATATGACTAAGACTATGGTGCTGATGAATTGATGTTTATTATTTTTCTCATCATCATGCATATATAATATGCATACTCATGATGTGCCGGTTGCAATAGTGTTTACAAAAAATTAATTTAAAATATTAATATATACAATTCCTAACACTCTAAAAAAATGAAATAAATAATTAAGTACTATTTAATTCATTATATTCATAGATTTCACTAAGATCCAATTTTTTTTACTTAAGCATTGGATGATCTTAAAATAGGGTCACATTAGCACCTCAAGGTCTTCTAACAATTTTTCTCTCTTATTTTATCCATATATCCATCAACAGTGTAGGAAAGTGCAGAACATTGACTGCTATTTTTCGACATTAATGCTTGACAGGAATAGGGTAGAATAAAACATTTCAAAAGTGTTGCATTCAATAAAACTTTCAAAAATTTTACTCTATTATGGACAATGTTACTATATTACAGAAAAAATGTTACTCCATTATGGATTTTACAATGTTATTCTATTATAGACAAGTGTTATTTATCCATAACATAGTAATATTTGTCTATAATAAAGTAACATTGTCCATAATAGAGTAACATTTTTGAAGATTTTATTGAATACAATATTTTTGAGGAGTTTTATTCTAAAATTCTCCCGCTTGACAAAATAACTTTATTCTTAAACATTTGATAAATTTAGTTTTTTATGCTCTCCCTTCATTCCTCCGGCTTGATCCTTACTTGCTTGGAGATTACTGTATAATCGCCTTCCTACATATGATAATTTACTTCGTCGTGGTGTGTGTTTAGGTTTCAAAGTATCTTCTTTATGGGGCTGCCTTAGAATCATCCCTTCATCTTTTCTTAAATTTTACTTATGTGAGAGCTATTTTGTAAGGACTTGAATTTCTCACACTTGCTTATTTTAAAAATTGAACCAGGTTGATCGTAAAGAGGCTTTACGTTGTCTTTTTGTTTGGATAAATTTTTGCTTTAGCTTTATCAAACATAGCATAGAGGCAACCGTCATGAGTACATAGAGTGACGCCATATCTAAATCAGAATTCTAGATTTTTATTTTTAGTTAATAAAAGTAGTATTTAAATTCCAAATCATTTATAAATATATATGTACTTTTTTCAGTCTTTAATTGATGTTTCAAAACCTTTTGAGCACTTTAATTCAAATCTTAGTATTTTATAGCTGTCAACAGTTGTCAACAACTAAAAGCTCACTTTTTTTGTCTTTAAATATTGTTTTCATGTTTCCCTAAGCATCACTATTCATCTTCTTTTTCATATTTCTGCATCTGATGAAAGTTGAAAGAAAGTAGATCTTCTTTAGCCACACCACATTGACCGGCCATTGACCCTTTCATCATAGGTGAGTGGCACGACATGACTGCCACCACAGACACTGGACTATTCTGGCAAAACCTTCTGCAGCTGACCCAGCTCTGGCGACTTGCACACTCAATGCATGCGCTGCCACAATCCTCACAGCCCCTTTGAAATGCACCTTATGGTTTTCTCTCGTCGCCTGTAAGTGGAGCTACATTGCCTTTACCATCAGATTTTTTCAATCAAGCAAAGCAAACCCAAGGTGCCCTATGTCTAGATTTTGTTGTTAACACTGCTGACGAACACCATATTTGGTTGCAACTTCATTGTCTTCGGCGAGCCCACCAGTGGTGAGTGGGATCTAATCACCGATCAAAACAGTGGGTCAAAGGCAAACTTGCAGTGAGAAGATTTTGACCCCTATTTCACTGCCAACGTTGCCATCGACTTCCATCCGCCACCACCAACCTTCTGAGCTTGATTATGGTCATCGGATACCAAATTCTACAAAACTAAAAGTACCAATTTGATCTTTGTGTCTTCAAAATTGTTTGTAAATTTTTGACTTATAACGAAAAAGGGCCCAAGTTTGACTTGGGTAGAATTTGCTTATCAAAATTAGATTTCTTAGAGTGACATGGATTGAAATTGGAGGTTCAATTAGGTTCCTAGAGGTTAAGTGAACCTAGCTCAGTGCTCAATTTGGGTTAATTTTAGAGAAATCGAAAATCTTCAATTATGGGTATTTAACTGGTATGGTCAATTTTGTAATTACTAAAATTAGTGGAAAATTTTAGGAATTAGTGATTTCTTAGAGAAATTAGAGATTCAAGGGACTTATTTGGATCTTGTAATTTTTGGCAATTAAGAGAAATTTTTAGAATTTTTTTAGGTACTCGAGCGAAATCGAGTACTGATCTAGAGATCGACCATGATCACAACCGTATCTATGAGTGCAAATTTATTTCTAACTGTTATTTTAGGCACTTGCATGATTATTGATTTATGATTGGATTTTTTGTGCTTTCAAGTTTGAATTGCATATTTAATTGTTATCATTAAATTAATTATATATAATTAAATAAATACGCATGTGATTATTTAATTATGCATGGCTTTGGTTTATGATAAATGATTGCTGAAATGTTAGAGTTTGAACTTACGAATTTTTATTGGAATTGGATGGATTTTTGAAACTTGAAAATATTTTGAAAAATATGGATACAACGTGATTTACTAAAAGTTTTTGAGAAATTGATTTGAATATGAAAATGTTTTAAAATAAGATTCGACGATAGTGCCATAGAGTACTGATGATGATGATATTGATATGCACATTTATTTTGTCATCCTTTATTGCGGACATGTGTTGAGAAAGAGATAATGAGATCTTAGCGTCAACACTTTCAGGATCCTGAAAAGGTTCAGATGAATATTCCCCATCCTTTGCACCTTGTGATGTTGTCAGGACGCTGAGTATCCTTAGCACGTTGGTATATCATGTGACACAAGTATTATTTGGATTTGAATATTTTATGGCTTATACGCCTAGTGGGCGTTTGCGTTGATATAAATTATTTTATGAATATTATGAATTTTATGAGCTTTTTAATATGGTTGATAGCGCGATTGTTAAATTATTGTTTGAAATGTTTTCACTATAGTTATTAAAGTGTGATTTAGAAATTCTGATTTTACCCTCTGAAAAGTCTATATATATGGTAAAAATAATGGGTTTTGTGAAAATGTTTACAAAATGGAGAACCTTTCAAAAAAGCAATGTGTACATGTCTATTTTCTAGATATTATGGCACTCACTAGGATATTCTTATTTCTAACTTGTGTTTTAAATTCATTCCCTTAAGTTCTAATTGTGATTGACATATTTACTCACCGGTATCGAGATCCATGGCTTCCTCGCACTCGCTGCTCTGTTATCTATTTTTATATTTTTTTTAATTGTACTTTTCTAAACTCTTTTTTTAAGGCTTATTTAATTTTCATATCTTTCTGTTTGAACTATATTACCGTTTTGTGTATTTTAAGATTTATAGTTGTACTTTCATTTTATGAGTCCTTTTATAGCTGGCTCTGATATATGACTCAAACTTATTGTTCTATGTTTATGCACTTTGGTTATATTATTGTATATTTTTGGTTTCATGCATGTTTAAAAATTGTATTCAATCTCGTGTCAAATAAACTCCTTTTTTATGACGGCTTTACTGGTTGGCCAATAGAAAATCTGGTGGGATCATCCTCATACAAGGCCTCTTCGGGAATCTCGAAGGGATACTCAAAGCGGATCTTCTCAGCTGTCCATTCTTTTAGTTATCTAGTACGGTTAAATGTATTTCTAACTTAACTTTCCACGTTTGTTGAATCGTATGACACCCTTCCATGGAGACAACTTAGCTATCTAGTACAGTCCAATGTATATCATCGAACCATCTTTCTTCTTCACGAACAACATTGGAGCTCCCTAAGGCAAGATCTTGTAATTGCTCTTTCAACTTTTTAACTCAGCTGGAGCCATCCAATATAGTGGTAACAATATAGGAGTAGTATCTAGAGCCAAATCAATCACAAAATTAATCTCCCTTACCAAATGCAACCCTAGAAATTCAAGGGGAAATACATCAAGAAAAATTCTCAATCACTGGTATATCCTCCAGTATGACCTCGTTGACTTGCAATTTGAGATCGACATGGTCCTCTAATTTGGATTCTCATATTTTTGTCTCTTAATTTATTTATAGTTGGCAAGGCAATATTCTTCGTGGAAAGCAATTTTGAATTGATTCCAAATATCTTTTTTAGTTCTTTTTTCAAGGTTCAACCATCAGTGTGCTTGCAATCCAAACCCTGTCTTCATCTGGGCACTGCATACTCTCTTTTAAGATATTCTCCAAATCATCAAGCCAAAGTAAGGCAATTTTAGGATCTCTTTTATCCTGAAAGTTCCACAATATGTAGGGATGAAGCTTATCTACCCAAAGTTCAAGCAAAGTGTTCGAAAAGTTATTGCTCATAATTGCAACATTTGGAACCCTCGCCTGAGGACTCTTGTGTTCTTGATCTACCTTTTCATTGCTGCATCGTCAAGAATAATCTAAGAATCGATTAGAAATAGAATATTTTAGCAATGGATTTCCAAGAAAAATAATACGGAGTAAGACCAATTGGATAGTGATCTAGGTTGCACAAATTCCTAGGAAGGTATACCTAAGCTCTTATACCAAGTTGATAAAACTTGCCCCAAGTTTTGGAAAGATGTCTAACAGTTTTTTGGAAAGATTAGATTGGGTGGATTAAGGTAAATAATGATGGTGCGGCTAATGAATCTCAAGTTTTGGAGTGTGGTGTCATATTTCGAACAAGCAGAGGCTTCATCAAAGGTAGCTTTTCTTATCTCTTGACGTCTATACTTTTGAATCAGAGATTTGGGCGACAATTCATTCCATTGAGTTTGCAAAAAAGTTTTCTTAGACATTCGTTTGGCTACTCATATTTCACATATGTTGTACAACTTTTAGCTTAACGTTTTCTCAATGTCACTTGGGTGTTTCGTGCCATATGGTCTTGTTGTCTACAGTATATCTCCCAAATTCATTTTCAGGTTTCTCACATCTTTTGTGAGGGAAATCAGGCTACTGACTTCCTTTCTAATTTGTGGTGGCTACTCAAGTTGATAATTGGTGGTTCACTTTTCTAGATTTCTATACTCCTTTTCATTTTACAAATGTTTAGTGAGCTTGCTTTCACAAGTTTTGTTGAATGGTTTGGATTTTTCTATATTGCCGGTACTCTTTTTTTGTTTGGGGTTTTCCCCACAGAGGTTGCCCATTAAGGTTTTAATGAGGTTGGCATGGGTTGATTTTCGGCTCCATGTTAGAGCGGTTTTTACTCTTTTTTATTACTTTTTTCCCTTCATTTGTTAACTTTTCTTTTCTTTTAATGAAATTCGATCTATTTTGTTTGGTTATTGATTATTTCTCAATTTATATATTGAATTGTTTTAATTATTGCTTTGATTCACCTTTGGTTATTTAAAAGTTTACGTGTTACACTTGCCATAGTTTGAACACACAAATTGTTATGGGATATTAAATGGGTTTTGAGAAAATTGTTTTCAAATGGAGAACATTTCAAAAGGAGAGTCAGTGAAGTCTTGAAAGAAAATATTTTAAAAATTGTATTATTATTATTTTCCTAGAACATTTAAGGCACTCACGGAGATTTATATATCTTACATTTTTTTTAGATATGTTCTCTTAGGCTCTGGACCTTAGCACCATGAAGCTTCATGGCATTGACTCCTCTATGTGAGGAAGGGCACGAAGGTTCCTATCTCCCTTTCCTTGACATGAAATTTCTATCATCAAATTTCAATTTGGATTAGCAACCAAAGACCCCATCTGCTCAAGAGCTCTCTATCTCATCACTGTGAAGCTTCATGCCATTGTCTCATCTATGTGAGAAAAGGGGTGTAAAGGCCTACTAGCTTATCGTGCCTCTCTCAAAAGTACTAGCTAAGTTACTTTTGGAGTCTTAAGTTCACTTTTATATATCATACTAGGCATATTCTGTAGCCCATGTGGGACTTTAACCTTGATACCTTAGATTGATCTTTAAATCCAGAGTTCTACAATCCAGCACCCTTTGTTAGACCATGTCCCTATGGGACACACATGCATTTTTATTGTCGATAGATACAAAAGAATGCCCACCCTTTTCACACATAAACTATTATGGCCCAACAATGGCTCTAATACTATTTGTAATGGTCAACTGGCTAATTGAGTCTCTCCCAAAAGTTCTAACAAAATTCCTTTTAAACTTCACTAGTATATGGGACTTTAATCGTGGTACCCCCCGTACTTAGGGTTCTAGAATAGGCATGGAGGTTTCTTTCTCTTCTTTCTCCCATGAAAGTTTTGTCATCAATTTTTGATTTCTAATAATTCACCATTGCAATTATAATGAGGTACAGTTTTTCAATTGACTAGGGTTCATTTTACGCATATACATTGCATTTTTGGGACCCAACTCTGATACCATTTGTTGAGGCATACAATTCCACCCTAAAAAGTTAATACTCCTGGGAAAATAGCTCAAGCTTTTTATATACCTTTTAAAATTATCATGAATATCTAATATGAGATTATAGGTTCGCACCGTAAAATTTTAAGGAGAGTAACGTGAGCCTTTTATATATCTTTTAGGATTCTTATGTTTATCCAATATGGGATTCACTTTCTGATGAGTGGATTTTATATCCAAGAATTAGTCGTTGTATTCTTGGAATTTTGTTAATTTCTACAAATTTTAAGGCTACTTATGATTGTGTTTTGATTTAATTTGCAGATGATGTGAGTTTGGTACTCTCATTATAACAAAAAGGCTAATAACAAATGATATTTTTGTGTCGCTAAAAAATAAAGACCGACACAAATGCTGGTGTCACTAAAGCTTTGTCGCCTAATGGGGAAATAATGCGCGTCGCTAAAATAGTGTTGCCTATTTAGGAAATATGTGACTTTTAATACTATCGCCTGTTTTTCACAATATGTGACCCTATTGTAATGTTGCATATTTGGAACAATAACCGATGCTACAAGTGTTGTCCAAAGTTTGAAATTAATTAATAATAAATATGAAAAAACTCAAATAGACAACACATAAATACAAATTAATTAAATTTACATTAATAAATTAAATTAAAAATAAATAAATAAAGGAAAATGATATTTAGCATTGCTAAAACGATATTTACGATGCTGGTTGTTGCTAAAAGGTATTTAGCAACAGTGGCGTTGCCTATTTCTATAACATTTAGTTATGCTAAACATTGCTAAATATCTTTTTTAGCAACGCTAAGCATTTCCTATCATGTAAACCTTTAGTGACGCCATGCGTCGCTAAATGTTGCCTTTTTAAATTTTAGTTTTTTAACTTATTTTATTAGATTAATTAATTTATCAATTTATTAAATTAATTCATTAAAGTAATATTTTTGATCAATTAATTAATTTGTCCATTTTGAATTAATTATTTATATATAAAACAAAAATCTCAATATATATTTACATTATTTACAATAAATTTTCATACAGTAATATTTTTCTTCATAGAATAATAAAAGTTTTATGAGAATTTATATACTAATTTACTCTTTAAAGCACATGAAAAACATAAAATAAAAATACACAAAGAAACTTGCATGCTTGGAAAAATGCTTGGGTTGTTGGTAATAAAATAGGCTATTCCTATATTGTCGCCGATGACCGAATGAGTTTCTCTACTGAAACCAACTTCGGTTTGTGTTAGAGAAAACTTACAAAAAAATAAAAATAAAAAATACACGAAGAAATACACAAATGAGTGTTAGAGATTTATGATTTTTGTTTAGGAAAATAACAAAAGAATGAAGAGGAAACTAACATGCCTGGAAGACTCTTTCAAATTGGCGCAAAGATGGAAGATGAATATGAAATACACATAGAAATACAAAAAAATACACAAATGGGTGTAGAGATTTATGGTTCTTGCTTAGAAAAATAGCAAAAAATTGAAGAAGAAACTAACATGCTTAGAGGATTTCTACAAAATTGCGATGATGGAAGATGAAGCGGAACTGACATCGGTTTTAATATAAGATTTTGTGTTTCAAAAACAAGAAGATGAAAAAAAATCAAAATTTCTGCCTATTATTTTAACCATAGGTGACACATAAAGTACTTCTAGCCTCGTTTATTATTGTAAAAACTAAGCAGGTATTTTTTTCAATTTTTAATTTACATTTTTTTCAAAATTAACATAAAATGTTAATTTATTAATTTTTTAACCCTAAAAAATAAATTTGAATTTAGCATATCTTATTCTTTGGAAAATATTTTTTTTGTTTTCGTAAAGTAATTTTTGAATTAATAAATATTTTATAATGTTAGAAAAGATTAAAAAAATGAAAAGAAAAAATTAATTGGAATAGGAGATGCTAAAGTGTCCTCTTGTGGTAAATTGGAATAGGGGACACTTTTATTCCGTGTGTAATTGAAATTATTAGATACGTGTGTTAGGGGTGTGCAAAAAAATCAATTAACCAATACAATCCAATCCAACCTATTTGAATCGGTTATTTTAGTGTAATTGGATTGGATCAGTTTTGAAAAATAAAAAACCGAAGTTCGATTCAGTTCGGTTCAGGGTGTTAAAAACCAACCAAACCAATCCAATCCAAACCGACTACTTTTTTTTTTTTTTTACAAAACATATGGCAATTAGTTTCATATTATTTGTATGTAGGCTTTGTTATATTAGCTTAAATTTGGAGTTGGATTACTAGATTATTATATTAGTGTAGTAAATTTGTTTTGTTTTGTTTAGTATGTTTATTTGTCCTGTTAATTTTTTAACCATTTATGTATTAGGTTTTGAAAAAAAAATATAATTTTTTATGGATTACTTAGTGGGCACTTTATGTGTTAAGTTTTGAAAAAAAAAAACATAATTTTTAAAAAAAAATTTAAGCGCAACAAATTTTTGGTACAAAAAATAACTCAAATGTCAAATATTCAAAGTAAAAAAAGCTCAAAAATTAAATTTTAAAAAGTCTAAAAAAATTAAATAAAAGTTGAAGCCAAACCGATTAATCAAACCAATCTAATCCAATTACTAATTGGATTAGATTTAATGTATAGATCAGATCATATCGGATTGAAAAAAATAAAACTTATCACTAATTAGATCGGATTAGTTATTTCCAAAATATGTCGGATCCTAATCGATGCACACCCCTAACGTGTGTGGTAAAATTATTATAAAAACTTTCATATTTTTCTAAAAATTAATTTATTTTTTGAAATTAAATTTTGAGATAATTACAGATAGGGTATCTTAACTATATCGGATGTTACACTTAGGTACCCGAATTATTTTTCATTGTAATCAGATACTTGAACTCACATTTTATAACATCGTTAATACTTTTCGTTATTTCATTCTAATTTTGTTCCTTAAAATCACGTGCAGACCGCATGCGGAGGAAACTCATGGGCAATGGATGTCATTTCCTCTTCTTTATTCTTCCCTCTTCTTTTTTTTTTTTTTGAAGTTGTCGATTAGAAATGAAACAAATTAGGGCTACGGCAGCTCAAATCCACATCGTACACCTTAAACCCATCACCGTTTAAGATCCCGAAGTTTCTCTCTGTTGCGCTCTCTTTCTTCTTGTTCTCATTGAACAGAGCAAACACGAAAATGTCAATCCTGCCTTTGGGCTTCGTCGGTGTCCTCTGTTAATGGACTATGCATGTTTGATTAGCCTCGTGTTGTAGGTCTTTGCGTTTTGCGGGGTGGCTGCAATGTCTCCCTTCAATGGCTATCCAGATTCCAACACCGTAATTTCTACTGTCCAGTTTATGAATCCCATACCATTTATATTTGAAGGAACTGCATCGATCTGTGCGACGAGCATGTTGGTGTACACGTAGCCTTTGGGATCTCTAATCGACCTTGAGGTTGAGTTCCTTAACAACGCGTATTCCAAATTGACGGTGCTGGGGTTGTCTCTATACATGAAATACGATCGAATAGGCGTTCACCATGAATGAAGCTTCGATGTCGGCTGAGAATCCAACAATGGCTTCCATGGTCCGCGTGAGATTTAGTGCAAAAGTCGAAGAGGAATGAGGAAAAGATGAAGCCAGAAAGGCCATGCTATGTGGGTTGGAGGCCTTAATCTTTTGCTCCAGTCCCTGGGACACAAGGATGGCATGCAAGTTCTGCATGGCTTCGACCAAGGCGCTGTTTAGGTCAAATTCGCCTTCACCGCCATTAATATTGTTGGTACCTGTGGCGGTTAAGTATTTGTTGCCTATGGCAATGCCTACAATGGAAGTGGCGGAAATGAAGGGGACGATGCGGGTGGCAAACCATTCATCGGTAGCCAAGATGTCGGAGCTGATATTGGAAATGCAGAAGTTCTCGACGGCCACGATGAGGTCGATTCTGGTGTTGGAAAAGGCCTCCAGGATTTCAGGGTTTGTGTCGTAGATTTTGACTTTGCTGATGAGCGTGGATTGGAGGAGTTGGGCTACTTTATTTGGAGATGGAAGGTTGTTCCCAAGCGTATTGTACTTTATGCCAACACCGAAAATCAATGGAAAAATGTTGAAATGGACTAGTAGGAGGATGTACCAGAATTGGGTGAGAGCCATGGTGATGCAGATGGTTTTGAGTGACTCTTTACTACTACGAGACCACCAGCAGTGAAAACTGAAAAAAGGGCTACATGCACTTATTATATATTTGTAGGCAGGAAACGAAATTCAATTTTGTAGACCAGAGTTAAAATGAAACTTCGAAGTTCCCTTTTCTTTGAAGAATAGAAGAAGAATAAGGAGAGGAAAACAGTGTTGAAAAATGTGAGTCCAGGTATCTAATTACAATGAAAAATAGTTTGGGTACCTAAGTGTAACATCCAATATAATTAGGTAACTCGGGTGTAAGTATCTCTTAAATTTTTAAGTTAATTTAAATTATTAATTTATCAAAATAATTTAAATTATTAAATCAGTAATCTAAAAAGTTAAAGAACTAAATAATTATTTAAAATTTTTTAATTAAATTTTAAAAATAAACAAATAACAATTAGCAATGCTCTACGTAGCAAAAATGTCAAAAATAGCGACACTCTATGTAGTAAAAAGGTCAAATACTAATTTAGTAATCTAATAATAATTTTAAAAATTAAAATAAACGACAATTAGCTACGCTCTGCGTAGGAAAATGTCAAAAGCAGTGACATTGTGTATCACTAAAATGTTTTTATAAGCGACGATTTACGTTGCAAAAAGACTACTAGAGTTTTTTAATTTATTTTTTGAAATTCATTTATTAAATTAGTTTAAGTTATTAATATCAAATATTAATTTAGTAATCCAATAATAATTTAAATTAATAATAATAAATGATGAAAATGATGATTAAAGTTGGTAAAGGTGTGTGGTAAAATTATTTAAAAAAATTATAATTTTTTATCTAAAAATAATTGATTCTTTTGAAAAAAATTTAAAAAGTTAAAAAAATAGTTATTTTGGCAAATTTTATTTGAAAGTTAAAAAAAAAACAATGACAATTAGTGATGCTCTACCGTCGCTGAATGTACTTTAGGGACGCTTTGCGCAATAAAAGATAATGTAGTTTTTTTAATTTGTATTTTCAAAATTAATTGATTAAGTTATATGTGTCACTAAAATGTCCATATTAGCGATATTTTGCATCGCTAAAGGGTACCATTGCGAGGCTTTACATCACTAAAAAACTAATCTAGTTTTTTCATTTATTTTTTAAAATTAATTTATTAAGTTATATGCATCACTAAAGGATCCATATTAGCGAAGTATTGCGTATTTAAAAGGTATTTTTTAGTGACACGTTGCATTCCTAAAAGACTTATGTAGTTTTTTAATTTATTTTTTGAAATTATTTTATTAAGTTGATTTAAGTTATTAACATACAAATATTAATCTGTAATCTAATTTAAATTATAATTTAGTGAACTAAATTATATTAAAAACATTAACTAAAAGTCTAATGCAGTGAACTAAAACCATTAACTAAAAAATAAATTTAAATTATTTTTTGAAAAATAATTATTATTTTTAAATTTAAATTAAAGTAAACTATAGATTTAAGGAATAATAAGAAAGAGAATGACAATTTGTGACAGTGAGCAACGCTAAAAGTCTAATGCAGTGTTTTTAAAATTTATGTTTAGATATTAAATTGTTAAGTTAATGTAAAGCATTAATTTAAATTATTAATTTGGTAAATTAAATTTGAAAAAGAAATGGGCAACCAAGAAATGACAGTTATGGTACTAAACGGGTCGCCTAAACCATAAATTATAAATTATAATATCATTTTATATGCTAAAAAATAAGCAATACTATTGGCTATTGTGTCACCTATTGATACGTATAGGCGATACTAGAGCAACTGGTATTGTTTATTACATATTAATAGGTGAAACCATATAATAGGATTTTAGAAGTGAGGGTTAGAAACCACAATACACCCACTCTTTGGGGTGGAGGTAAGCAATCACCAAGAAGTGAAATAGAAGAATAGCTCAGATTTCATCAAGAGTTGAGACTTCAAATTAGTTTTTATTCTTCTTCTCTTCTCTTTATCTATAGATGTTTAGATTATTTGTTAGGATTTATATTTCTTTTTTTATGAACAAATTTTTCTAATTCATAAGGTAACGATGTAACCAAACTTGAAGAATTAAATTGTCAATTGAATTAATTGAAAAAAAATCATTTTAATTGAGTGTTCTTCACTATGTTTGATGCTTCTAATCAATTGACCAATAATTAAATGATGGATTAACCAAATGAAACTGATTGATTCATTATGTTGAATGCCATGATTTGCATGTCAGATAAAAATCTATATTGCATGGTTTGTGTTGCAGTAAAGATAGTCTCTCCTATCTTTTTTTATCGTTAAAAAAAAAGTTTATACAATTTTGGGCGGCCACTGAATAACCTTTTTAACTTTAAACAGTTGTCATTTAAAACCGCCCATTAAACTTATGAGCAGCACAGTGTAGTCACTTTTTGAAATTAGTATATAAGTAGTAAACGTGAAAGTAAAATACGATGTCCCATGCAGCGAATTTGAATCAATGAGAATTTGACCTTTAGGGAGAACCATTAACTTGGCAGACTTTATTGAGAAAGTCCCATTTCCGGGAGTTTTCCAAATCATCAACGAGGCTTCCCTTATCTAGCAAGAGTAGTGGAAGGGATGAGTATATCAAATTATATCAACAGAGAGGGTCAATGTATAGAAATCAATAGAGCAGAAAATTGACTAAAGTATGAGATAGATACTATTTTATCACTCAATTAATTTTAGGTATGCAAAAAATATATCTTTAGAATTCGTAAGATTTTTAAACTATTTTTAGAATGATAAATCTGCAGATACGCGCACCTGATCACAAAAAAAATAAAAAAATAAAAATGAAAAAGATACTATGAAACTTTACTACTTTTGTTTTTCTCTCAAAATGTTTATATTTCAAGATTCTGAATCTCTAAACAATAATTTATAAACTGTATATTTCTAGAAGTTAAAAACTACGCAGTATATTTGTAGATTGCATATTCTAGCATCCTAGTGTTTAATTACATCTTGAACCGATCTAATCGACTCCTTGTGTCTGAAAAGTCTCATAAATAAATTTTATCTCTTATTAAGCTAATTTAAAAATCTTACGATTATTATTAATAATCAAGGTGATCTTATCAACGAAGTACTTTTTTTTTGGTGAAATATCAACGAAGTACTTACTCATGAAGCATAAATCCAATACAATGACGCAGCAATTTGTACACGCATGAAAGGGGCATGCCGAAACAGATAGCACCTATATTTTTGACAAATGATGGGCCAGGGGGGATAGGAGGGAGGTGGAAATTGGTCATCATCTGTCTTCCTTTTTTTTTTTTTTTGGTCCATTTTTTTGTTGCGACTTTGAAGATATAATTCATCTACTTGACCATAGAACTAGAAAGTCGGGACGTCCATCATCTGTCTTATATCCTGTTTTTGGCTGCGAGTGCATGAATATGTTAGTACTTTAGTATATATGTGTGAAATAAATCATTCTATTTTCAGCAATAACAAAAAAAAATGATGAATCATTCTGTAAATAATTATAAAATCTAGTATTGTTCTATATGGTTTTATATGATTAAATATTTTAGATTTTACTTATTGGGATATTATTGATTGATCTTTAAACAAATATAGAATAGGTTGAATTTATATTTTGTGCAAAATTTGTTTATTAATCTAGCTAAAGAGTCAATTTTTCCTACCTATATACACACCTATAGTTTAAGCAGAAACAAAGAGTAATGCTACCATAAATATTATCCAAGTTCCTCCGTAGCATACCATGGCATTCTAAAAACAAATGACAAGGACCTTGGCAAACACAAACAAGTTCCTTAACAGCGAAGAATGATGTTGGAGTAGAAAGGTCGCTAGATGATGACTGCAATATTCCACTTTGGAATCTTTTTGTGTCTTTATCTTTTCCCTTCCTTTCCTCTTTCTGATGGGAATTAAAATAATGGGCAGACTAGCAAATAAATTATACACTACTAATGATGCTAAATTCAGACTAATCAAATTGACAAAAGCGAGTGCCACATTCCACGTGTTGTTTTAAGATAAGAAAGTGTGGCAGTGGCAGCAGGAGGTCAAAATAGGATGCCCAAAAAGATGTGACAATTGAAAGGTAAGCTGGCTTGTAGATATGCTGTTGATAATCATCAAATTCCCTCCCTCCTTTTGTGTCAACGTATATTGATAACAGTAAATGATTCCATTGCGCTCTCTCTGCTTGTAGATAACCCCCTATGGACAAAGCCGTCTTTATAATATAATTTTTCATTACCACTAGCGATTGCAGTTTGCAATTTCCCAAATCCTATGAGTAGACATGGCAAATTTTAACACGATCCGCTAACACGACACGAACACGAACGTTTTTTACGGATTTGGATCTAGCTGAAACGGATTGGGTTGATAACGGGTGAACCCGTTAAGATAACGGGTCTTAACGGGTTAACATGCGAAAACCTATTAAGACCCATTAACAACCCGTTACTGTATAATAGCATTTTTATAATTTAATTAAAAAAAATCTCTAATTATTTTTCTCTACCAGTTTGTAATTTATTCATTCTTCATTAATCGCGAAAACATATTTATGTCTTTTATTATTTTAAATATTGTTTTAGATTTTTATTTTTGGTTTGTAGAAAGATTTAAATATTATGTTTGTATGGTTTGTTATTTTTTTAACATATATTAAGTATGTTGTTTTAGTTTTTAATTTTGGTTTGTAAAATGATACAAATAGTTATTTATGTATGTGCTTCATTATTTTTTAGTATGGATTATAAATTATAAATTAAATATATTTTTTATTTTTTTAAAAAATAATTTTGAAAATAAGTTTAACATGTTAACAGGTTGGGTAACGGGTTACACGATAATTTTATGAACGGGTTTGGGTTTATATATTTTAACACGAAAGCTTAATGGGTTGGATTTGGATAAAAAAATTTTAACACAAACACGAATACCACATGACACGAATACGATACGTTGCCAGGTCTAATTATGAGTTTGCCAGATGAGCACCTTTTATAATGCCATGTCTAAAAAGTGGAGAGGAAGATAATGAGTATTACAATATTATTATTTTTTTTCAAAAATAAAATAAATTATAATACAGAGCACTTTGGATGCTTTATATTAAGAATGTCCGTGTATATTGAAAAAAGGTTAATACCAACGTAAACCTTCCAATATCATTTATTGGTCCCACTCCCAAGAAATGGCTTGCTCGATTAAGTATTACAATATTTTTTTTTATAAATAAAATAAAAAAGAACACAGAGCACTTTAGATGCTTTTATAGAAGAATCCCCGATTTGATGAGTCCCCTAAACTTTCATGCGAGTGATCTTGAAAAAACTATAGCGATTCTCCAACAAGATTTTACAACGGAACATAGAAACCTGAAGATTCAAGCATTGTGAAGTGCAATCTGGCCCCTTACTTTAATGCGCATTGGAAATAATCATTAGTAAGATACTTCTATACAATCTAAATGCGAAGACGCAATCCAGCTTTGCAATTCATTTGGTACAAAAGACTCCTTTGCTATCCGTACAACCGGCGGTCTGCATCGACATACAGGAAGTCTTTAACCCACTAAGATGAAGCAAAACTGACTGCTTTGTATCATTATATAAATCATACACCACAGTTGTTAAAAAAGATGTGTAATATTCCATACAACTAATTTTCAAGACATACAGGAAACAAAATCTAGGAGTCACCCATGCAAAATGAGGCTGGCTTCCATGATAACAAGTCGGGCCCAGCTCTCTCAACACTGTAATGACACCTCTAGAACTTGAAATCCTTCTTCTTGGATTTGCCTTCCTTCTCCTGCATCTTACGTTTCCTCTTCTTCTCGTTCTGCATCCAAATAACATCTCATTATAATTTGTTAATACGTAAGCAGGCAATAGTTTTCATGCACTTGTTTCTTATAAATTTATTTTCATCTAAAATGAAAGGGACATAATAGGCACCTCTGCAACCATATCACTGAAATCCTCCCGCTGACTCCGCAGCTTCTCCTCTTCCCTTGCTTCCTCGTATCTGGGAAATGCACCAATATCAGAAACTCACTCTGCTACATATAATATTGTAAATATTATCTACTAAAATTAAACTTACTTCGCAGGCAAAACATTTTCCATAGCTTCCAATTCTTCAGGTAATAGAGTGACATCCACTTTATCTGATTTCTGACCTCTAAGCAAATCAACCTGCAAAACAATATAACTGATTAAACAACTACCCAAACAAACTGTCATTATCTATTCTATTATATGAAGGGAAATCCAGCAAATTACCATTTTACAACACTCCCCTATTAAGGATAACAGCAGATAAAACAAGGCATATAGTATTATAAGGTGTTCTTCTACGGTTGTATAAATTTCACAACTTCAAAAATCAGGACGGTTACATACAACATCAGCAGATATAGAACTCACATGTTCCTCCAAGAAACTACACACTTTTGCAGTACACGATTATCCTTGTCAAGAAATATTTTTCTAGCATGTTGCAAAATGTTAGCCTTCCTTATCACACTCATTTAGTGCAGTAAAAATTTAAATGTGGTAGGTTACATAAATGCATAAATACCATAGTAGATCAAACACCAATTTAATTTTTATCATAATTGCACAGAACCATACCTTCCAAGGACCATTTCTTCCCTATAAACTATATATTCACTAATGTATTATCTAAGTCTTCATTTGCAACTTTAGCAATACATGCTAAAAGAGAAGGCATAAATATGACAAGAAGTTCAATCCATAAAAAGTTAATAATTATAGTCATTCACCCAGTTCCTTAAGATCCAATCATCACTTTGAACATGCCACAGAAGAACTACATTAGACTATTTACTGCTAATATGATTCTTAACTAAATGTCCCCTCCAACACCTGTAAATGAAAATTCTAACAGTTCTGATCAGAATCATAATGTATAATAGCATCAACAGTACAACACCAATACACATCAAAATCCACAATGCGAAGTAAAACAAGATGGGTATATTTTACAAGGCATACAACAATTTAAAGAAAAATGCATGTAGGCACCAGAAACAGTATTCTTACCCTTTTCGCAGCCGACTTATCTTGGGTGCCACTACCAACCACATATCTGCAAGGCAAACAGGCTTATTAAAAAATGTTTGTAAGTTCATAAAATAACTAACAAAATTAGAAAAAGCAGAATGCATACGTGTGGGTTGTTCCAAGCAGTGTCCCTGGGGCAATTCTCTCCTCTTTTTCTTCAAGTACCTACAAAACAAACCGAATGTGACATCGTTAACAGGTTCTAAACATAAAGAAAAAGTGAATAAGGAAAAACTCCAATATCTGAACTCACCTGATAAAGAGGCCTCTCAGGTTCTTTCCTCTGCTGCTTACGAAGGTCAATAACATCAGGTGTCTCAACACCAGTAGGAGTGCTGAGGGAAAAAGTGTACATGGTTAATCAAAACAACAAGTTACAACTTAAAAAATAACAAAATAATCATTAGCCACATTGTCAGAGGCATAGAAAGGTTGGGTGAAACGCCAACAGCAACTTGATTAGCATACTTAGAAACTGGAATCAACAATTCAGGTCAAAGGATAGTTCTGATACCTTGAGAGGCTATCCACAGATTGAATACCATCTTCAAGCTCCTCTTCCTCAATTTCTTCCTCCTCTTCCTCTTCTTCTTCCTCCTCTTCCTCTTCCTCCAAATCACCCCAGTGTTTTGTCTTATCAACAGGTTCTTCCTAAATAAGAAATTGTAGAATTAAAATAGCATTCTAATGCAAAATCATAAAGTACAAATCAATGAATGCTATGACATGGAAATTAATACATCTCATAAACTCAGTCTGAGCAAATAAAAACTTCCTTACAAATATGGATTTGCCTCACTTGTTTTATAAAGACAGCATGAGGTTCTCTTGATAAGAGATTGAGTTTAACTAGTGAAGCTCTAAACAAAGCTATCAAAGTATGAACCTTATTACCATCTTCAGACTTCTAAAAATGTAATTATAAAATTCAAAATTTCATAATCTGATCAGAAGGAAAACTTTTATAATGAAAGTACCTCATAGTTAGGCTGTTCTTGTTGCTGAACACCAAACACATCTCCATACAATGGATGTCCATACTAATTCAAAGAAAGAAAGAAAAACAAAAGGTAAGATGCTAATTCAAAGAAAAAAAGAAAAACAAAAGGTAAGATGCTCACAAAACAAACAGCTCCAGAGGCAATATAAAGTAATTTGAATCACAAACAACAAGGAATGAACGATACACCAAACACTTGAAGAACTTACTTCATCGACAGGAGGCTTTCCCCAGCCACCAGGATGATATCCAAAGCTAGCTCCAGGGGGAATTGGAGCATTTAGCCCCGGAATCTTCAGATGAGGATAAGATGGTGGAGGGCCATATCTCTGAAAGAAAAATCAGATAGTTAATAAAATACGACAACACAATCCATCAGCAAATCACCATAGTTTTAACTATATTTGTTAATCTTACCTGCATATTAATGAGCCATGGGGGTGGAGCACCATCCGGCATACCAAGTGCTTCTTTCAGTTCTTGTGAGAGCATGCCCGGCTTCATCTCTCTCAGTTTTACCTGTATTGCAAAGAGTAATAGAAACATAAGATACAAAATGTGTTGTCATACTTCTAGGTACAACACCAAATTCCTTAATAAGTTTTCCATAAACACCGAGTTTTATTTTTTCTTGCTGGAAGAACCAAGAAATAAAAAACAGAATGTCCTCCAGTTCTTTAGCTATAACTCAGGATAGACAACTTATATCACATGCAAAGATAGTCTAGACATCATGTCATTAATAAAATAAAATTGCATGCCTATTTGACAATTCTATACAATATCTTCAACACATTTTTTATTTTGGTGACATGGAAAAAAGTACACCTAATTCCTTTTGTATGAGAGAACCTATTTTTATGGTATCCAGAAGGCCATCCATTCAACCAAATCTAAGGAAATAAGAGATGCACCTTTCTAGAGATCATAAAAATTTTCCATTTGTTACATAGAAATTAGAATTAAGGTTACCATTCATTAGATTTAAACACTTCAACAAAAATGCATATTTTAAAGACATTGAAACATGTACAATGAATAGCAAGAGAATATGAATATAGGTTCAAAACCTCAAACTCTTTTCCTTCATGATACAGATCACCAAGAGTTGTCAGTTTTGGCTTCGTCTGATATTTGAAAAATGCATCATGGAGAACCTAAAACAGCAGGAAACAGGCATTAGTTATACAAGAATGCACCCTCCAGAATATAAGTAACACAACAAACATACATATTCCAAAGATTAGAGGTGATTCATAATAAATAGAAACCTGATAGTCGATATCCATTTTCCCCATCTTTGGCTGCATGCGTTCTCGTTGCTTTTGTTTCAACTTCTTACTATCTTCTTTTTCAATGTAAGCCTGCAAAAGGTAATCAAGAACCATTCAACATCATTCATGGCTTTGGAATATGCTACTCTTACCAGGTCCTTTAACTACATTATCAGATATTAAAGGTGACTTAAAATCTAAGGACCACTAGTACATAGAAGATAAAAAAAATAAATCAAATCAAATCCGAATCATTAACAATATAGTGTTAAAGACGCGTAAGACACCAACAGATGCAGCCCTCCTGCTCCATCTAATTGTAGAAAAAGAAAATCACCATCATGTATTACCTGTCTAATTTTCTCAATTCCAGTTGCAGCAATGAAATCAGGTAGCTGGAAAGGTTGTTTTTCAATACCACGCTTCCCCTGCAAAATGATCAATGGCCAATGAGATACATAGTAACAAGTTCTAAACATATGATAATTCTGCATCATTGCGTAAGTCATAAAAATGTTAAAATGAAAGAAGAATTCAGCCCGAACATTAGGCAGAATGGAAAGGCATCTGAAAATTCAAAGCAGATAAATTAGAATATTAAAAATGAAAAGTCAAAACATCCATAGTGCAAAGATATTTTATGCAGTTGGAAACCCCACTAGTAGCACCAATAAATTCCTATATCCCACAAGCACTAGAATTAATACTTAAAGACAAATCATTCAAGGGTGCCCTTTGGCAAACACCTATTAGTCCCAGGGCTCCAAGTTTGCACAGCCGTTCCCCTGCAAGAATCACATATATACATATAAGAGAAACCTTATCTGCTTTATCTTCCCTGACCCTATCCCCCTAACCCCTCAAGTGAACTATATCCATCAATTATGCATCACATTTTAGTCCATACTTTTAAAATTTGAAAAATAGCTAACCCGCAAAAATTTGCATTTCTGACACCAATGCCTTGGCACAGGTACAGTATTTTGATATGATTTCAAAAATACCAACAACTTAGGGTCTGATGCAATTGCATCCCACACCTGTAAAAGAATAAATGAACACATAAAAAACAAAAATCCAAGAACAACAATAAAAACAAAAAGAAAACAACAAATCACCTTATGAAAATTTGATAGAGAATAAAGAAGAGGGAAAGAAGCTTCAACATGAAATAAGAAAATATCCATACCTCAACAACATCAGGCCTTGAGCATATCTGTTTAAGTTCAGCAATCTTCATCCGCCGCTGAAGCTGAAAGATGACAAATCCCCCATCAAATTAGAAAGTTACAATACAATTAATTAAGGTAAGAAATTACTGAAAATAAATACCTTCTTCTTCTTATTAGACACGCCTTTATCTTTCTGTTCATCATCCTGTTCCTCCTCTTCTGAATCAGAGTCAGCCTTCTTGTTTGAGGCTGCATTTTGAGCAGACTCATCCTTCTTATCTTCCTGGATGAATAAAAGAGGTAATGTATCAGGTAAAAGTATCCCCAGGGAAGGGAACAACAACAATAATAATAAAAGAAAAATACATCAAAACAGAATACAAGATGGTTTCTTTGTACCTCAGCACCAGCAGAGTCCTGGAAACTAAATTTTTCAAATATTTTTCTAAATTCTTCATCAATACCATCTTCTAATTCTGCTTTCTCAGGGACATACTCCACCTCAACTTGCTCGACAATCTATAAATTTCAGAAATAACATAGAACAAAATCATGTATGGCTCATCAACAGCATACTGAAAGAACATGACCTAACATATCTATGAAGGATTCAAATTTCAATACGTGGAACAAAATGAGAAACTGCTAATATTATGCAATTCCCAGTAAAGTAAACAGAAGTACAAAGTCTATTTTTCCTATGAACTGGGGAAATAAGTCAAACCAATTCAATAAACCCTATAAGTTCACCATGAAAAAATAAGTAATAAGCCCCATTCATACATCCAGTTTGTTAATAATTAACAAGAAAAAGAGACCAAGGAGAAAACCACTAAATAATTAAGTACCAAGCCCAGAAAATTTTCACATTCTATGGATAGTCATGAGAGGTAATTGGGTAACAGTTGATAACGAGATATAGCAAACTATAAGACACTATAAAGTATTAAGCCCAAACCATAAAACAAAAGCAAAAACAATAAATGCACTCAGACCTTAAGTAGCGAAAATTTGTCCGAATTTAAGTGCAAGAACTTAAGTAATGAAAGATGTAGCAGATAGCAGGATAAACAGCAACTTTATGATTCAACTCCCACTAAAACCTGGGCATGATAAAACACTAACCCTAATACCTAAAAACTTACACTACTCACTCAAATAAAGGAAACATAAACCCGTAAACCCTAATTTCACCGATCTAATAAAGAAAATGCACTAAACGAGCTCCGATTCGATCTCCATCCAAATTATCCCAATGGCAATCAGAAAACTATACAACAAAATCCCTAGAAATCCTCTTCCAATAAAAAAACAGAACAGAAGTCCAACAAAACAGGAAAGCGTGCATCAAAGAGAGAGCGAGAGAAAGAACCTGTTGAGAATCGTTCTGTTGAGGATCGTTATTTTCCTTGGCATCTTCATCCGCGGTGGCATCACTATCGTCACCGGCAGTGGAATTGGCGGCCCGAGAGGCCTTGTTCTTCTTCTGCTTGCGCCTGCGACGCCGACGTTCGCTCTCTCGCGACTTCTTGGCAGATACAGTGTTAGGGTTGGCATCGAGGCCGCCGTTGGAAACGACGCCGCTTAGGTGCGTGAGCGTCTCAATGGTCATTTCTTGAATAGGGAAGAAGACGATTAGAGGGAGGTGATGTGGGTGAGAGAGAGTGAAGAAGAAGAAGAAGGAAAAGAATAAAAGGAGCTACCGGCGGGCGAGATATGAAATCATTTGGAGGAGTAGCATGACGGAAGTTGGTGTTTATATATACCCTATCCGCTTCGCGCGTGTAAGATTTATTCGCACGTGAGATACCGTAGTCGGCGTTTCGGAAATTGGTGATTAATTTTTAAGGTAAATTTAAACAACACCTATAATTTCAATTCAGTCACCGTAATTTTATATATTTTATAAATTATTTTTTATCAATAAAAATTTATTAAAATTAACAGTATAAAAATATATTAATCTTCAATTTTATATTTATAATATAAATTTATTTTTTTAAATAATAAAATATTTAACTACTTCACTTTCTCTCAATTTTTTTCTCTTCTCTCTTTTATGCTTTTTTTTTTTTTTCTATTTCTTCTTTCTTTCACGCTGATCTCTCTCTGACTTTTTTCTTTTTTTTATTTGTTGAATTTTGTAAATCTCTACTTTAGAGTGTGGAGAATATATTTCACTTTTTCTTTCCACCCTCTCTCTCGCTTCTTTTATCTCCTACCTTTCTCTCTCACTCTCTCTCTCTTCAATGTCTTTCCTCTCTCACACCATTTTCTCTCTCTAACTCTCTTTTTTTTTTCTTTTTTTCTTTTTCTTCCATGTTAATGGAAGCAAAGGAGAAAAATATTAAAAAAACAAAAAGATATTTGTTAGAGGAGAGAATGAGAAGAAAAGAAGAAAGAGAAAGAGAGGAAAAAATATTATATTTCTAGGAGGGGGCGAGAAGGAGAAAGAGAAAAAATAAATTAAAAGAAGAAAGAATGAGAAGATAAAAAAAAATGAGTAAGGAGAAGAAAAAAAGAAGAAAAAAAATTTATTTAATAAAGAGAATGAAGGGAGAAGAAGAAAGTGAGAGAGGGAAAAATGTGGAGAGAGAATGAAAGAGGAAGAAATAAAATATTTTAATTTTATTTTAAATGACATTTTATGATGCAACGAGAAAAATAAATTAGACGGCGATTAATTTTGAAATGATGTTTTTGAATTATCAAAAAAATTTTGGTATAAATTGAAACTATACTAAACATTTAGGTGTATATGAAATTTGCTTTTTAATTTTCATCCCACAATAAACTAATTAAAATCCTGTTTAATATGCTTATGTCATTTTATATGCGCTTTTTTTTTTATAACTATATGCGTTAAAGTTTGAAATAGACACGTTCTAGCAAAAGTTATCACGCACTATAATATTACAATTTCAAAGTTTTTTTTACCTATAATCACTTATGTTTGCGGTCTTTTACAGATTCAGCTTTGATTTTTATTCTTGGCAAGTTGTTCTTTATTGTTTGGATAAACTAGCACTATTGGTTTTTTATTTCAGACTTAATTATTATGTTGTTTTACAACCATGTGTGCTGCACATGGTAAGGACAATTATGTTATTCTAAAAATATTATGCTAGAATCAATTTCTTCTCCCATTTGGGCTCATCCCACTTTTTCAGCCTCTCTCTCTATTTGTAAAGAAATAGACTTAGCCTTTTCATTTATCTTGAAGCTTCAACCAGCAATATAATGCGAGCTAGCAAGCACACCAATCAAAGAAGAAAACCTAACATACATATAGTCTTCAAAAAATGGTAAACGATCAATGTCAAAAGAAATAACTAAATATTTGGATTTGGTAGAAGATTGTGAAAGCTTAACGATCAATTGGTTTATCACTGAATCATGGTTAATTTATACCTGCAAGCCATGTTTCCTTAACCCATTTGATCTTGATTTCTCCCATGTTTCCCTAACCCAATACCCATTTTGTCATTTGACGCCGATGGGGTATCCTCTGAGGTGAGGTCGGCGCTCGAACTCTGGGTCCAAGTTGGCATGGCCACTATTCGAGATATCAGAGCTCAACAAAGTTCAATGACAAGGATGTCAATTTTGATATTGAATAGGGAAACACATGGGTTGGGGTTGATGAAGATAAAGATAAAGAAGACGTGGGTTCCGAGTCAGTGGATACTGAGAGAGAGGCCGAAAGAGTGGGATGAGACCATACAGTGCTAGAGAAGATATTGATCAAAAGGTGAGAAAAGTGTTCATGCTTAAGTATTTACCTAGAAGCTAGACCATAAAACAAATGAATAGGTGATCCTATACCCCTCCTAAAATGGGGAAAACATGAGAGTCGACATATCTTAAAACCAAACTGGAGAAAAATCAACAAAATTTCGCTATCAAATCGAATCACAAAAGAAAAAGAAAAACCCACTTCAAAAACTCAATAGAAAATCAAAATCCACCATACCAATGAGAATCAAAAAGCAAAACAAAGCCAAAACATGAATAAAATCTATTAGCAAAAGAAATGACAGACCTAGAATATCTAGAAATGAAGTAAAACCTTTTTCTTTAGGAATAAACTGTGCCAAAGAAGAAATATTTGTAAAATGACAAATTGCCCCTACCATGTGCAGCACACATGGTGCCAAAATGATGGAATTTGAAAAAAGGGTCAAACACTATTAATTTACCCTAAATATAACAGGCTAAATTACCAAGAAAAAAATTAAATATGAATAAATACAAGTGTCAAAAAGCTTACATGAATGTATTCAATTAGACTTATTTAATTGAGACTTTTAAAAAAAAATTGAAGTCATTTGGTATACAATTAAGACTTTTATAAATTTAAAAAGTTTTGAAAAGTTTTGTGGTATTCAATTATTTTTTTTTAAATGTCTATAAAGTTCAGAGGTATTCAATACATACTTTACTTTTTTCTTTTTTATAAATAATGACTTTTATAAACTTTTATAAATTTTTTTGGTCAATAATATATCTATATATATCAAAAGTTTCTCATTCTGTGTAAAAATTTTCAAAGGCTTTTCTCTTTCTTTCAAAAAAAATAAATTTCATCACAGTCTTCTTCCTCCAGGTAGATTACTTTCATAATCTTTAATATTTTTCTAATATGTATATATTTTTATAGTATGTTTCTATCTACATCGATTTTTTTTGCATTGTTACTATACAATTTTTTTCAATTAAAATCCATGATTGGTTGCTAAAACATTGAAACATAAGTTGAAATATTTGAAATTTTGGGTCTTTTTTTTCAAGTCCTTTTTTTTCTTGACCAAATTGGTTGCTCTGAAATTTGAATCTTTTTAAGTCTTTTTTACTCCTATTTTTTCTTATATGTTTTGAATGGATACTTTCTTTTCTTTTCCTTTCTTTTTTCATTAACTAGCAATTTGTTAAGTAGGAAAGAAAATATATCTAGTTATTCTTGTTAAACATTATTAATCATCTTTTTTTATTCTTTTATTTATTGTTTTTGGCTGAGCAGGGTGGATCCAGATTTTATAAGTTTTTTCATGAATGATCTTTTCTTCAAATTTTCTCTTCATGGAAATTTAGGAAAGTAAAAAACTATATACAAATGTTATTTAATAATGGTCAAATTTGGATAAGTGGACTATTGTCTTTTTTTTTTCTTTTGTATTTTTACATATGTGGTTAAAGCTTATGATATATGTCAAACTGTTATAATAAATATTAAAAGTTATACTTTAATTGTTTATCATATTTCATGTGTAATCTAGTAATTTAATGGAAGACTCAAACCATAAAAATGACAAGTAAATGAGAATTTTCAAGTAATTTAATTGTTAATCATACTTTTTCGCAATTAGTGTCATTCTGATGAATTTCCATCCTAGCCAGATTATAAAGATTTATCTTCTTCACAAGTACTAGTTAATCAAGATAATGAGTTTGAAGCAATTTTTGAGATTCAGCGAAAAAATTGAGCATGCTAATGAATGGAGTATTGTTGAATCATCACTGATCGTAAAAAGATAAACTAATAGGAGGTAGATCATCATATCTTTTATATTTATCACTATTACTCTCTCTTATATGTAGGCATGTTTGGGTTCATACATGTAGATTTTTCGGTAATCCCAAAAGTTTAAGTTAATAAGAGGTAGGTTATCATATATTTTATATTTATCTCTATCACCTCTCTCACATGTAGGCCCGTTTGGATCCATACATGTGGATTTTCGATCGGCCTCTTTTTGTGTTCATTTTGGATTTATATATATATTATTTTATTTTTTTTGCGTAAAGTTATTGAGTTTTGAACCTATGACTGCTAGATCTTTTAGCTCTAATACCATGTTAAATCCCCATCGATCCCAAAAGCTTCAGCTAATAAGAGGTGGATCATCATATCTTTTATATTTATTTCTATTAAATATAGCCACTAGCATTTGGAATGATGTTGAGATTATTAATAAAGGTGGACATTAGATATTTTATTTTTCCCTATTAAATATCTTTATGTATTTTATGAACATCATATATTTTCTTTTAAATTGGAATTTTTTGATTTCGTATTTTGATAATTTATTTTTTAATATATGAATCACTATTATATCATAGTTATTTTTTTCCATTTTCATCAAGTAAGTATGTATATGTTCATCTAGCCAAAAAGAGGTAATAGAGAAACATTTAGGACATCTAAACAATAATTAAATGATTTGCAATGGGAAAGATATAGGTATGTA
The DNA here is from genome assembly GCA_003254975.1 of Ochetophila trinervis. NCBI lineage: Eukaryota > Viridiplantae > Streptophyta > Magnoliopsida > Rosales > Rhamnaceae > Ochetophila > Ochetophila trinervis. The sequence continues at coordinate 146,596 of QANX01007231.1, read as the reverse complement.
GTATTTATAAATCTGAGTAATAAAAATAAGAAGTTTATAAAAGGCACTCAAAGTCTATGAAAGTCATTAAAAAAATTTATAAAAGTCACTCAGAGTCATTAATATTTTTATAAAGTCTACAGAAGTTTATTAAAGTCTACAGAAGTTTGCGACTAAAAAATGTCTATAAATGCATTTTAAAGTTTTAATTGAATGCATTCCTCTTAATTTCAAGGAATAATATTATTTGTCACCACTAGTGATGGATCACCAATGGGACTTACATGTAATGTGGCAACTTAAGTGGTTACTATTAAATAGTTTACTTTATTTTATTAAAGTTTTAGTATTAATTAAAAATAAAATGAAATAAATGCTTCCAATTAAAATTTATCACATAAATTACAGTTTCAATGGTGATGATCACCATCGGTCATTTATATTTAGAGTTTTATCATAAAGTCTTTATTGCTTTCTTACAATATTACAATATATATTATAACGCAATAAGAACTTTATAGTAATGATAGCCTATATAGTAAACTATATTATATAAAAAATATTAAATCAATAAATATGTTTTAATTTTTTTTTTTGGTATAAAACCAAAATGGGAGGTAATAATAGTCAGATTTGCATGGGATTCACACTAAATATTATAAAAGGTCAATTGAATATTTTTTTTTTTTAAATTTGATTGATAATTATTTTTTCTATGTGGCAAACAATATGAATAATATGGTTTAGCACATAGGATATTCTTACCATAAGATTATCACAGTGCATTTATCATATATAAGATTCTCAAGCACATTTATCATAACAAAATCCATTATGTAATATTAATAAGTAATTTAAAATTTGTTTATGAAAAATGGTAAATTACAATAATTTCCTTATATTGCTAATAACAAATAAATCTCTCCAATTTGATTATGTATAATACATTGCACTCTTCAAACCAATTAAATGTTAAAGATTATTTTAATTTGATAAAAATTCCATTTTAGCATACATGTTATACAATTTTCAAAATAATTTAATCCAATTGTTATATTATCTAAATAATTAAAAATAATAATAATACTATTTAGATGAATTTATTCATTATATGTCAGCATTAAGTCAAGATGCCACCTCAGCATTATTAAAACAGATTTTAGTTAATTCTCGTGTTATTTTTGTTTTCTGTTAAGAGTCGATTTAGTTAGTCTTCTTTTGTTGCATTAGTTTAAAAGCTCTATAATTTCTATTATCTAGTTAAATATCTAGAATCAATAAAGAATAATATTCAAGAAGCTTTCCTTTCTAAAATTAGAGTTCTTAGCATTATTTTCTTCTTAGTATCAAAGCAATAAAAATCTTGCATCAATGTTGGAAGTTGAAGATTCAAGAAGGAAGAAGTTTACTGGATTGATTCAAAGATTTTATGATTGTTCAATCTCCTTTCTGAGTGATATTCTCAAATTAGAAGAACTAAACTATATCATTTGGCGTGTTTGAATTATTCCTATGCTATGTGGATACAAGCTCAATAAGTATGTTCTTGGCAAAGAATTTGATTTCATGCAACTTCTTTATGAAGGTATTGAAGAAATTTCTAATGACACTGTGAAAATACTCAAAAGATAAGCAATCTGGATCCTACAAGACCAATTACTTCAAGGCTAGTTAATTTCTGTTATTAGTCCACAAGTGATTGGGCAATTGATCAGGATACGAACATCTAGGAAGTTATGACAATATTTGGAGGTTATTTATGCTTCTCAATTAAAGATGAGTATTATTCAGCTGCATATTCAACTTCAACAAACAAAAAAGGGTTCGATGAATGCTGTTGATTATTGTATCAAGATAAAATGAATAGCTGACAAGATGTTAGCTGCGGGAGGTCATATATGAGAATCTGAATTTGTGGTGTACGTTCTTGGTAGACTAGGTGAAGAATATGAGATTTTATCTTTGAATCTTACTACAAGGTTGCAAATACCTAGTCTTAGGTAAAATCATATCTTTGTCATTATGAAAGTAAAGTTGTGCATAAGAATGCCTCTGTTGTTCTTGATTTTGGGAAATCCTCTGCTAACGTTTCAAGTACAAATGGTGTGCATTCTTTTGGAAATGGTATTCCTACTCATACTAGTATGTCTAATATTCATTTGCATCCTAGTATGTATGGTATGCCTCATAGTGGAGGTTATAATAGCAATTATAATGGAGATAATTTTTTGGAGGTGGTAATAAACACTTTGTTGAAATTCCACCTGAACAGAAAGGTGGTAGAGGCAAAGGTTGGTTTAATGGAAGTTTTAGTAGGGTTTTTCCTAACACTACTACAAAAATAAGCTATCGTCGACGGCCTTATTTTTATATAGACGTCGGTTAACAAAAAAAACCGACGTTGATACACTAAGACGACGGTTATTAACTTTGGTGGATAATAAAGACGACAGGCCATCATAGAAAGAAAAAATCAACGACGGTTATAAACAAAACCGTCGTCTATAATTTAATCAACGACGACGGTTTCTTTATAAACCGTCGTCTATAAATCCCTAAGACACGTGGCATCCACTTTGCTGCCATGTGTCTCTTTGTAGAGAATAGACGACGGTTTTTTTTTTAGGAACCGTCGTCGTTGATTAAATTAGGGTATAAAAAATAAAATCAAATTCAAAAAACGACGGTTTTACCCACAAAAAAAAAGGGCCTGACTTTAGACCCGTCGTCTTTATCAAAACGGCGTCATTTTGTAGCCGTGTTATTTGTGTAAAGACAACGGGCCTAGCTTTTGTCCGTCGTTTTTAACTCAATGTTTTGTTCTTTTCACGGTTCTTCTTCTCTTATTTTTCCTCACTTCTTTAGAAACCCTAAAACACCCGCCGCTGTTTGCTCATCTTCTCCACTATGGTCGCCGTTTGCTCATCTTCTCCACTGTGGTCGCCGTTCCTCCTCTTCTCCACTTGGTCGCTGTTCCTTATCTTCTCCACTGTGGTTGCAGTTCCTCATCTTCTCCATTGTAGTCGGATTACTTCTTCATTTCACATAATATTTCTGATTTTTAACTCAAAAACTTTAAGGTTAATGCTCGGCAATCTATTTAAATTGTTTTTAACAAATTGTGAATGCATTATTCCGTGAAAATGTTTGAATCCGTGCATTGAAAAGTAATTTTGTATGATTAGATTATGTATATAATCAAAAATTGTATAAATTATCTGGTAATATATATGAAACTCGATGATATGTATTAAACTTGATGATATGTATGAACTACCCGTGTATATATTGTGTGAAAAATTGTATGTGAGAGTTTTGGTTTAATTAGTAATTTTGTATAAGAGTTTTGTAATTAGAATATATTTAATATTTAATATAATTTTGTATAAATGTATTTAAATGCTGCTGAAAAAAAAAAACAACATAGACGACGGTTTCAATATTAAACCGTCGTCTATATATTTACCCCGTGGCATCCACGTGGCTTCAGTAACGTTTTAGACATCGGTTTTTAACCGTCGTCTATTTTATGAGTATTGACGACGCCTCGTTAGATGACGGTTTCGTGTCCGTCGTCTAAACACGTAAGACGACGGTGAAAACCCGTCGTCTTTGACACTATTCTGTAGTAGTGAAACCACATTGTCACATTTGTAAACAGTTTGGTTATACTACCAACATTTTTTTTTTTGCAATGAAATTCCTCTTATTTCTCAGTTTTGACCTCCAACATCTCAATTTGGTTATGGATCTCATCCTTCTCATTTTAATACCTCCACTCCAAGGTTTAGTTTTCCTAATGAATATCCCTCTTGAAATTCATTTAGCCCTCAACACTGGCATGATAATAATCCTGGTTATGCATCCTTTTATAGACCTTATTGTGAATCCAATTAGTTTCATGGCCATTTTCTCTTAATGGTCATCATAATGGGCATTCAAATTATACATCTCTTTCTCCTATTGGCCATGCTAACACTCAGTTTTTCCAGCCACCTTTCATGTATCCTCAATCTAATTTTCCTTAATCTAGTTTTCCTGGATATTCTGGTGAGAATTAGCCTCGTATTCAATTAGTAAATCGTTACTCTCTTCTTGGTCAGCATGGGAGTATTAATTCGAATTCACAAAAATTGGTTTAGAAAGTGCTTCAGCCTGTTTTGAAAATGCCTTTACTGTAAATGATCCCACCTGGTACTTCGATAGTGGTGTCACAAATCATGTGGTCTCAAATTGAAACAAATTGATGGTTGATAATGGTGAAAGACTGGATATCAAAACAGTAGGTAATGCAATTTTTCCCTCTTTGTCTAAAACTTTAATGCTTAAAGATATTTTGGTTGTTCCAATTATAACCAAGAATCTTTTAAACATCTCCAAATTAACTTTGGTAATGGTTTGGTTCCTGAGTTCTAAACCCTAAATTTTGTTTGTTAAAAGAAACATAGATTGGTTTTTAAAGGATACACATAGAGGCTTGGTTTTGTTGAAGGGAGAACTCAAAGATGCACTATATTGATTACATGTACTTGCCATTGGACAACCTTAATACACAAAGTTTCCAGTTGACACTATTACTTATAGAGTCAAACCTGCATTGCCTCCTTACAACAAGATTGTGATGTCCAATTTTTCTGGTCCCTACAAAGAATTGTAGACCTTCTACTAATCAAATATACCTTGAGGATGAAAGATTGCTAGTACAGTTTGTTCATGTTTCCAATTTGTCAAAATCTCTTGATGTAAACATTCTTCATCGGTATTTTGGACATGTAGCATTTCCTATTCTTCAAAAAATAATGCATGATTGTAGTCCTTTTACTCTTAGCAATAAAGATTTACTATTTTGTGAAGCTTGTCAATTTGGGCAATGCCATTGGAGTCATTTTACTGCTTCTACAACTAAGTCACTTAAACTCTTTGAGCTAGTTCATACAGATTTATGGGGTCTTTCCCCTATGGAATCAAGGAAAGGTTTAAATACCATATTCATTTTATAGATGATTATAGCATATTTACATGGATATATCTTTTAAAGTACAAATATGAAGATTTCAATATTGTCTGTCTTTTTCAAGCCATGGTTGAGATAAGTTGTCTGCTAAAATAAAATGTGTTCAATTGGACCAAATTACAAGCTGAAGGTATTCATTTCAGACACTTTTGTCCCCCCACACACACACCCATAAAATGGCAAAGCTGAGAGAAAGCGTAGACACTTGGTTGAAATGAGATTATGTCTTTTAGCCCAAGCTCACATGCCTTTAATTATTAGTGGGAAGCTTTTAGCACCTTCATTTACTTGATTAACAGAATCCTAGTTGCTATGTAGCAATTTTTGAGTCATTTTAAAGTTTTGTTTAATCAAAAACCAGATTATCAATTCATGAAAACATTTGGTTGTGCTTGTTATCCCTTTCTTAGGCCATGCTCTAAGCACAAATTTAACTTCAATATTGCTATATGTGTGTTTATTCAATATAGTAGAGCTTATAAAGGGTATAAATGTCTACATTCTAGTGGTATATAAGAGTGTGATTTTTAATAAAAAAAGGTTTTTTTCATTATGGAGTGGATTTTTAACCAATCAAACTTCACTGATCTCAATAGATTTGGCTAACATTTGTTGCACCTTTTAGTCACATACAAATCAAAGAAAGCAAAGATCATCTTAACAGATCGATCGATGATTCTTTCAATGCTATTCCACAAAGGTTTTATCAATGGTTCTTTAAGTTCAGTTTTTGATTTACACTTAAGCCATGTGTTAGTTCTTTATCGGCTTCTCCACAATCAGCAACATATGGTCAATTAATTCCAGCTGAATCTTCATTTCAAGGTACTAATAATTTTGTTGAATTACTTTTAGTTCATGATTCAGCTATTGCGTTTACAGTCTCATCCATTGTCAATGTACATCTAATGAAAACAAGATCAAATAGTGAAATAGTAAAACAAAAGATTGCTTTTCTTGCACATCCCATGATTGACTCAGAACCTACTAGTGTTAAACAAGCCTTGGCACATAAAGAATGGAAAAAAGCAATGGATCAAAAATTTGAAGCTTTATTGAGAAATGTCACCTGGGTTTTAGTTCCACAAACCTCTTATATGAACATAATGGGAAATTTTAAACTGAGACTGATGATTAAATGCACAAGTATAAAGGAAGACTGATGGCTAAAGGATTTCATTAGAATGCTATTTTTGACTATTATGACACTTTTAGTCCAGTAATTAAACCAGCAAATATTCGAACAATTCTAACATTGGCTTTATCTTGAGGCTAGCCGATTAAGCAAGTGGATTTTAACAATGCTTTTTTAAATTGGGAGCTTCGAGAATCTGTCTATATAGGTCAACCTGAGGGATATATTAACAGTGACTATCCCCACCATGCTTGCAAACTAAAAAAAGGCTTTTTATGGACTTAAGCAAGCTCCAAGAACGTGGTTTAATAAGCTAAAAGCTATGTTAAAAGATAACGGTTTTCAAAAAGCTATTTTAGACTTGTCTTTGTTTAAGTTCTCGTATGGTAATATTCAAATACTATTACTTGTATATGTTGATGATATGATAGTAACAAGTTCAAGTGAAGCAACAATGGTTTTATTGATTGAATGGTTAAACTCAATTTTTCCCCTAAAGATCTTGGTATTGAGTTTTTTTTTTTCTTAGGGATTGAAGTAACAAGAAGTTCAAATGTGATGTATTTGACTCAAATCAAGTATGCTCAAGATCTATTTGTCAAAACAAAAATGGAAGATACTAAAAGATGTGCTACTTCTATGAGTAGTGGGAAGCATATGCCAATTAAGGATGGTGATGTTCTAGTAAATCCTCAGTAGGATTGGAGCACAATTGTAGTACTACAGTACTCACTATAACAAGAACATACATAGTTTTTAGTAAATAAGTTGAGTCAATTCTCAAGTGCACCTACTAATGTTCATTGGGAAGGCTGCAAAAGAATTCTGAGGTACATCAAGGCCACAATAAACTATGATATATAGTTACATTATTTTGCTAGACTCATCTTTCATGGCTTTGTAAATTCGAATTGGGCAAGTAACTTGGATGGTAGAAGATCCACAAGTGGTTACTACATTTTTTTTCAGTCCAATCTTATCTCTCCGAGCTCAAAGAAATATCATTTTGTATAAAGATCGAGTACTGAAGAAGAGTATCGAGCATTGGCACATAGTGCAACTTAGTTAATCTAGTTACAAAATTGAATGGTTAAGTTAAAAGTAACTGTTCAAACACCAATAATTTGGTGTGATAATACAGGAGCTATTTCACTAGCCTCAAGTCATATTGATCACAAAAGAGTTAAATATATAGAGGTAGATCCACATTTTGTTAGAGCTTGAGTTTTAGACAAAGAATTGAAAGTTCAATATATTTCTACACAAGAACAAATCGCTGATATCTTTACAAAAGCCTTGGGAATTGAGAGGTTCAAATACTTGAAAAGAAGACTATATATGGTTTTATGTTGGAGTTATGCTCTTTGGGTCCCACTTGAGATATTATCTATTATGATAATTCTCTTTGTATTTGATTTTAATTAAATTTGATTATAAGATAATTTGTTATCTGATATAATTAAATAATTGATAAAATAAAATCAGGATAACAATGGTTATTTCTATTAAGATTTTATTTTAAATAAAAATATTAGTTGTTTTAGGTTTCTATTATTTATACGTACAAATTTTAGAAAGACCCAGTGAGAGATATAACTTTATTATGAGAGAATACGTAAAAATCAGAAAGTAAAAATATTAGAGAAAAATATTCATTCTCTAATGTTTTGAGTTTTTTTTGAGATACAGTAGAGTCCACACTCTGTTGTACTACCTAAGAATAGCCTTGAAAGATCTAGCAGCTCCGGTAGTAGATCCCCGTAGCAAATCTGGTAGCAGATTGTAGATCCTATAGCAGATCAGGTAACAACTATAGATCTGGGTGCAAATCGTAAAATCCAGTATATTCGTTATAGAACATATCAAATCTTGAAAGTCATATTATTTTTTTGCATGTGAGGTATTTTGTTTTATTGTTCATAATATGATTCAGTTACATATTAGTCTTATGGGTTTAATTTTACGCTTCTGCAATATATATATTTTTCAATAATTAATATTAGAGTATCTCATAAGATTATATGTTCAATCTAGATTATTAAGCATGTTATGATGCATGTTTTGATATATGGCACCTAGGATCTATATATGTTAAATCATGTATGTTAGAAATATTATTTTAATTTTTATTCATAATGGATATTTTTGTTGATGAACGATTATAGCCTTAATCCATGGTTAGATGTTTAATTAAATTCTTTTGTTTGGGTTTGTAATAGGAAGGATGATCGAATATTAGGTTTCCTCCCTGATTTTTTAATCTATTTACATATTTTTTTAATTTATGTAAAATTGTAAAAAATATAAACTTGTAATACTGCGCGACTCTCATTATTTGGGCAATTGACCACGAAACAAAACTAGTTTTGGTCAAAAACTACAATGAATAAAAAGTAGACACAAAGACGAATAGACTAAGTGGTGGCAAGTTGCCAAAAACCTCTGGACGTGCTACATGAACCATGAGAAGTTTTTGTGAGTGAAAATCACTCATCTGTATTCTTGAGGCACATGAAAGTGCGTGAACCATTGGATCTCTCTAAAACGTTGGCATTAACTTCCTCTGAGTGCTTGACTTGCTTGTAAAATTTGACAGTGATCGGATGTTTCCAAGGAGGTTGGTGACGATTTTGGCGGAGGAGGTCAGTGTTTGAGTTTTGGTCTTTTGGACTTAAACTCTAGGTAGCTAGTTTCTTAATTTGGCCCATAGTCCATGGATTTGCAAGACAATAAGAGAGAATAAATGACCAGCATGATGGATTGGGCCAATTTTTTTCTTTTGGGCTTGTAATCTTTTTTTTTTTTTTTTTCACATACTTATCATGGATTAGAATTTGTTATCTATTTATTTATTTTTATTTTTTATGAATGGTTTAATTATATGCTATTAATATTTTTTATGTGATGACATGTCATATAAACTAGGTGGTGGCATATTAATTTGCATCGATTACATGTAGATAATAATTATTATGATTTTGTATCTAGATTATTAATTATTATTGTTTTCAAATAATAATTTGGAAAATCAAAATTCCAATAGATTTTATAATATTGAATGGATGAATATTTTTATTAAATTTATATTTTTTAAAACCTAAAGGCTCCTTTATGGGTTCAGTAATAAAATGATCATATAATGCCCCAACAGATAAACATGGTCATATTTTATTAGTTTGTACCTTAATAATTTTCAAAATTTTAATAAAGTTATTAGGCCCAACGTTGACAATTTTTGAATATTAAAGATAATTTTAAAAACTAAATAATGGTTTTAAAATTCAAACTTTATTAATTATTACCCTCTTAACGAGTCTATGTTAATTTTATGAAGGACCCAAAGTTATTTAAAAATAATGGTTGATAGTCTAGTTAGACAAAATCAATTTGAGTAGAATTTAAAAGTGTTGTCTGGAAAAGTTCTATCTAAAAGGGTTGGGACTTAAGTATTAACATTTGTGACACCCCAATCTTTCTTAAGAACTGATCTAGTAGGAAATATTTTTTTTTTTATATTTTATGTTTAAATTTAGATTATTGTAAATGTCTTGCCCAACGTGAGCGTAAATTTAATTTATTGTAAATGTCTTCTCCAACGTAAGCGTTTCTAATATAAGCTAAATTATTGTTTTTTCAATAAGCATAAAATATGTTTTGGGATTAATTAACAATATGTTTATTGAGTTTTTTTTTTAATATAAGTGTGCAAATTATTTTCAGAAAATGGTAACTTTTAACCTTTTAATCATTATTTTGAGCCAAAAAACCCATTGATGAAAATAATTACAGCGACTGAATATTGTGCTAGAATATGATAAAATCAAATATGTCTTTACTATTCCTAAACCTGTCATACTCGAAGCAAATGCTAATGCTCAATTGAAGAAGGATTATTCCAAATGACAATAGGCGGATAATGCAGTTCGATGCTATATCCAAGTCAATATTGTTAAATACTTGATGCCTCATATCAAGAATCTCGAGAGTGGGGCAGCAATGCTTCAGGCTCTTGATGGGGGTGTTTGCTGAATCAAATTGTGCTTTAAGGCAATCTGCTTTGAGGCTTTAATGAGCACACATATGACTGGAAGAAATGTGCACGATCATTGTCTAAAAATGATGGAAAACCTTAGTCAAGTTGAGATTATTGGAATCAAGCTGATAAAAGGTTCCAAATTGATTTGATCCTAAAGTTTTTACCTAAGCACTTTAGTCAGTTCAAAGTGAACTACAATATGAGCAAGTTAAGTTTGACTCCTATAGAGCTGAAGCATGAGCTTCAGAGTGCTGAAAAGTCTCTTTCAAAATCCAACAATTTTCATTTTACTCAGGGTTCTGTTAAAGATAAAAAGGAAACCTTAAGTCAGTAATAAGAACAAAAGTAAGAAGAAGAAGAAGGCAATGGTACCGATTATCAAGACTGCTGAAACAATAAAGCCTAAAGGCAAATGCTTCAACTGTGGATAAAAATGTCACTAGAAGCAAAATTGCCCTAAGGTAGGAAATAAGCCAGGTATGAGTGATTTAAATTATATTGAAAATTGTTTAGTGGAGAATCATAATGATATATGGATCATTGATCCAGAAGCCTCTAATCATGTATGTTACTATATGCAGTGGTTTAGACAAACTAGCTTAGGGGGAGAAGGACAAAAAAATTTGAGGCTTGGGAACGAAGAATAAGTATTTGTCAAAGCAATATGACAAGTTTATTTATTTTTAAATAATAGGACTTTGATTTTTTATGACTATTTATTTGTTTCATACTTTAAGAGAAATTTGGCTTATGTTAGTTGTTTATTTGAACAAGGTTTAATAGTACAGTTTAATTCTTCAGTTTTAATAAGAAGTTCAACTTCAATTATTTTTCTGGTGAATTATAGAATGATCTTTATTTTTTAAATCTTATTTCCTATGATGTTAATAATTTTGAAACTGTTGATGATGAGCATATACATGTTGCCAAGAAAAGGAAAGTTTCAAATGAAACATAACTTTGACATTTTTTATTAGGTCATATTAATTATAATAGGATACATAATTTGGTTAAAAGTGAGATTCTAAAATCTCTAGTCTTTGAACCTATACCAGTATGTAAATCTTGTTTAGAATGAAAAATGACCAAAAGGCCATTCAAAGCCAATGGATATCGTGTAACTAAACTACTAGAATTGGTGCATATTGATGTATAAATGTTCAAGTCAGAGGAGGGTATGAGTATTTTGTAACCTTCATAGAGGATTACTTAAGATATGAATATGTTTACCTAATGCGTCAAAAGTCTAAAACTTTCTCGAAATTTCGAGAGTATAAGGCTGAGGTAAAAAATCAATTGGGATTCCATATTAAAGAATTTCATTCCGACCGAGATGGTGAATACCTGTCTAGAGAGTTCAAGTTTTACTTGACTTTAAAAGGGATAGTTTCTCAACTATCAACCCTCGGAACACTCCAACAAAATAGAGTTGCAGAAAAAAAAAATAGAACTCTTCAAGATATGGTGAGATCTATGCTCAGTTACTCATTTCTATCTATATCATTTTGGGGATATGCCTTAGAAACAACAGTGTATCTTTTAAGCTTAGTTCCTTCTAAATCTGTTTCTAAGACTTCTATAGAATTATGGAAATGGTGCAAGTCCAGTTTAAACCATATTTGAATTTAGAGTGTTCCTTCACATATCTTAAGAAAGGAACCCAATAAGTTGAAATTTTGTAGAGAAATGTGTTTGTTTGTTGGTAACCCTAAATGAACATGAGGTATATTTTTTTATAGTTCCTTAGATAAAAAAAAAAATTTCGTGAGTACACATGCATCTTTTTTAGAGGAAGATTATTAAAACAATTTCAAACCTAAAAATAAAATAATTCTTGAAGAGCTTGCTTTAGCTCAAGAACAAGCTCAATCAAGGTAGTTTTTCCTTGTTGCTCCATTGATGCCTGCATTTTCAAAGAGGGGAAAATGTATCTGAAGGTGAACAAGCACAAGTAGAACTAGTGGAACAACAAGAACCAGTACATGTGTAATATACACCAATATATACTAAGATACAATATAATGAACATAATCATCTTGTAGAACCACTATTAGTGCAACTTCATCGCAATGAAAGAGTAAGGTGCACGCCAGCGAGATATGTTTTGTTGGGCAAATCTTACCAAGTCATCACTATCGATAGTGAAGATGATCTCATTAATTACAATGATATACTGGAAGATGTGGATGCACATAAATGGCATAAAGCCATGGATCATAGGATGAAATCTATGTATTGCAACTCTGTTTGTTCTTTTGTAGAGGCACCCAAAGAGGTAAAGCCCTTAGAGTTCAAGTGGATCTACAAGAGAGAAAAGTGATTAGATATGAATGTAGAAACCTTTAAAGTTAGATTAGTGGCGAAAGACTATATATAAAAAGATGGTCCCAAACTTACTTTAGAGTAAGTGAGAGCTTGCTTTATTTGTATTTTTGTAACGAGACANTTAGAGTAAGTGAGAGCTTGCTTTATTTGTATTTTTGTAACTAGACTAATAAATTTTTTTTTCTAAGTTTAATAAAAAATTTCTGGTATTTTTCTCAATTTTTTGTGTGCACACTAATATTTTAAGAATAAGATCCATATTAATTATGTAGTATATGATAATGTGGATACGTCCATAAAAGATATAATTATAGGTTCTCTTAATCAATGAATGAGATTACAGTTGTGGAATGAAGTTGGGCGCTTTATTTAGACTGCATTATTTAATGAAATAATCTATCTTAGTTATTATAAAATATTGGTGTCCACTATGTTGGCATTGATTAGGATCAAAGTGAGATTTAATTAAAGTTAAATTTCTGTAAAAAGTAATTAAATCTCAAGATATATTTGGTTATTTTATTTCTCTTAATCACGAGTTTATTATAAATAGGTATTTGGATGATTATTGTTCTTTGAGTTCTCAATAAGTGAGGTTTATCTTATGGCCAATATCTTGATGACTTGGGAACAAGATTGTTTAAATTATTAGTATTTATGAAATAAACATTATGGAATTTGTATGAAATATCCTCTTGATATGTTTCAGTACTTGAATGTAATGAAGTCACTGGCCAGTGCATTTGATCCATTAGAGAAACTAATAAGTCAAGAGAATAATTAATTAATTGATTGACATAAAATATTATCAATTAATTATTGATATTTTACAAAAGGGAGATATAATATCAATATTATTGTTATTGATCTTGGAGTTCAACTATGGACTTTTAGTGTAATAACACCGTATTACATAGTTGCTTGACAATTATAATGAGCCTTGACTAATAATATTTATTAGATCTTCAGACTAGCTCAAGATATCTTATACAGATCACATCTCAACTATGAGAATATAAGACACAAATATTGAGTTACATGGACATAAGATTATACTCAAGTTTGTACTCAAGAACAAGTGAAAGATTGTTAGAGTCATACTCTTTGGGTTCTGTTAAGATATTATCTATTATGATAATTCTTTCTGTATTTGATTTTAAATTAAATTTGAGTTTTTCTTTGAGTTACAGTAGAGTCCACACTCTGATGTACTACGTGAAAATAGTCTTAGAAGATTTAGCAGATCCGGTGATAGATCCCAGTAGCAGATCTCGTGGCAGGTTATAAATTCTGTAGCAGATTGGGTAACAGCTTGTAGATCTGGGTGCAGATCGTAAATCTAATAGATTCGTTATACTACACATCAAATCCTGAAAGTCAAATTATTTTCTGCCCTGTGAGGTATTTCATTTTATCTTTTATAACATGAGTTTGTTATATTTTGTAGCTTTAATTTTAAGCTTTCGCAATATATAGTTTATGTGGATCAAGTCGGCATTAAAGAGACTCAATGATATTTTCAATCATGTCTACAGGTTGGCTGGATTGTCTCAGAGTTTTCTTGTTTGTATTTGATGTTTTTTCTTTCCGAAGAATGTAATGGTAAAAAAAGAAAACCAATGTTTTTTTTTTAAATAAAGAAGAAGAGAAAAGAGAAAGAGAACAAAATTGGGTTTCATTTGAGGGGGGCTGTAAGCATAAAGTCAAGATGCCACCACAACGTTATCAAAACAAATTTTAATTAAGTCTCGTGTTAGTTTTGTGTTCTGTAAAGAGTTGATTTAGTTAGTCTTCTTCTATTGTATTAGTATAAAAGCTCTGTAACTTCTATTATCTGGTTAAGGATTTAGAATCAATAAATAAGAATATTCGAGAATATTTTCTTTCTAAAATTAGGGTTCTTAGCATTATTTTCTTCTATATAAGTCTTTAAGTATTTCAAATTTTAAAATACTTTTTTTAGATTTTATAGACAATTTTGTTTTGGATGTATACTTTCATTTTTCACTTGAATGTCTTTAATAATATAAGAATTTTTTTATAATTTTATAAAGATGTTTGTGTGTTAAAAAGTTCAAAATATTGTGTGTAATTAATATTAAAAAAGTAATTTAAAATTAAGCAGAAGAAAGAAGCGTAGGCGGCGTTCCCTAAATTTGTTTGGCAAGGCGGAATCTCTGTTGCTTACTAGGAAGGAAAAAAACATAAACACAATGGGCCCCACATACCATGCAGCGAAAGATAGATTGCTGCTGTTGAGATTCCGTTCCACCCACCACTTGTACATTTCTCTCTTTTTTCTACGACAAATTTTCTCTGAATTATTCCAGATCCGAGAATATTACATGAAGGTTTCAATAATTTTCTCAGAAAGTTAAAAAAAAAAATTAAAAAAAATGGCTGAGGTCGAGCAAAGTCATTCCTGGTCCTACCCTTCTCTACCTCCTTAATTTTTAGGGACGGCATAGAGGAGGAAGAGAGAAAACAGAACAGAAATCCCACTATAAATCATATATTAAAAAATTATATAACTATATACATATACAAATTTATATTGAAGACGGAGAGAGGGGGAATCAAGAATGGGATTGGCTGGTGGTGAAGAAAATGGCAATGCGGAGGGAATTTCTGTGACCGAGTTTCGTTTGGGCAGCAACAAAAAGTACAAGAGGATGGGTTCTACGTTTATAACAGAAAAAAGCGTTTCAATATTAACGGACAAAAAACATGATACCAAAAAGTTTGTGATTGCCTGTGCCATCTTTGCCTCCCTCAATTCTGTGCTCCTCGGATATGGTTGGTTTTTCAATCCAATTTGGCAATGCTATTGCTACCTAAATTTGTTTCTCTTTTGTTTGATTTGCTACATGCCTAGCATCCCCATTTTGATATCATTGATGGATTTTTATCTCTCTCATTTTTTTTTGAAGATATGTTTTTTTATTTTTACATCTTACAATTTCTCATTGTTGCATTATTTCTGCTATTTAATATGCTTGTTATTATTTTTTTATTATTTTTTTGTTTGTTATTATTATTATTAAATTTTTTGGATTTTAACACACTTAAGGCTCGCTTGTCTTATCGCGTGAAGAAGTCCTCCTACAAAGTTAATTTTTTGCTTACTTTTATTCTTATCCACTGTGGTACTAACAGCTATATTCCACATGGAGAAAATCAACACATTCAGGCTAGGAAGAATATCTTACTAACGCTGCAAAAATGGATATTTTTATTGACAAATTTCAAGTACCATTTGGGAATTTTCGTCTCTTTGCACTGTGTTAGTCTATAGAAGCTGTTAATTAAAATAAGCTATTTGGTAAAGCACTCAAAATTGCCTGGTTTACAATTTGTGCATTATAATGAACTCTGCAGATGTGGGTGTTATGAGTGGAGCAATCATATTCATCAAGGAGGACCTTAACATATCAGAGGTTCAAGAAGAAGTACTTGTTGGAATTTTAAGCATAGTATCTCTACTAGGTAGTTTGGCAGGTGGCGAAACATCAGATTCTATTGGTAGAAAATGGACGATCGCATTTGCAGCTGTTGTTTTCCAGACAGGTGCTGCTATAATGGCTCTTGCTCCTTCTTTCGGGATACTGATCATTGGCAGACTCTTCGCCGGGGTGGGAATAGGATTCGGGGTAATGATAGCACCTGTATATATTGCTGAGATATCCCCTGCAGCATCCAGAGGTTCTCTTACCTCATTCCCTGAGATCTTTGTGAATTTAGGAATTCTTTTCGGATACATATCGAACTATGCATTTTCAGGACTTCCAGCGCATATAAGCTGGAGGGTCATGCTCGGCGTTGGAGTCCTTCCTTCAGTTTTCATTGGTTTTGCCTTGTTTGTGATCCCTGAATCCCCAAGGTGGTTAGTGATGCAGAACAGGTTCGAAGAAGCGAAAACGGTGCTGTCCAAGACAAACGAAGGCGAAAGACGAGTGGAAGAGAGACTGAAAGAGATACAACTGGCTGCTGGATTGGCTAATGCTGAGAAATACGAAGCCAGATCTGTATGGCGAGAGATATGGAACCCTTCTCCTCCTGTTCGACGAATGCTCATAACTGGCTGTGGAATCCAGTGTTTCCAACAGGTTACAGGTATTGATGCAACGGTGTATTACAGTCCAACAATCTTCAAAGAAACCGGAATCAAAGGCAACAATCAGCTTCTTGCTGCAACTGTTGCTGTTGGATTTACCAAGACTTTGTTCATCTTGGTAGCTATCCTTCTTATTGACAAAGTGGGAAGGAAGCCTCTGCTTTATGTGAGCACAATTGGAATGACAACTTGCTTGTTTGGCCTGTGCCTTACTCTGGCTCTGATTGGAGATTCACAACTTGGGATTGCATTGGCAATTTTAGCTGTTTGTGGGAATGTAGCTTTCTTTTCAGTAGGAATTGGGCCAGTTTGTTGGGTTGTATCATCTGAAATCTTCCCTCTGAGGCTTCGAGCTCAGGCATCGGCTCTCGGGGCAGTTGGTAGCAGGGTCAGCAGCGGCGTCGTTGCAATGTCATTTCTATCGGTCTCTCGTGCAATAACGGTGTCGGGGACATTCTTTATCTTCTCTGTGATTTCAGCTGTCTCGGTTGTTTTTGTCCATCAATGTGTTCCGGAGACAAAAGGGAAATCTCTAGAGGAAATTGAAATTATGTTTCAAAATGAAGCGCATTGGCGAGGCGAAGTGGAAATGGGAGACTCAGAACGTCTGGTGCAGAAAGAGTGAGGAGTACTATTTGAATGCTTTTCATAGACTCCCTTCGTTTATAAAGTAATTAAGCAGCCAACATCTGGTAGGAAAGGAAACCGTATGTAGATATGTTTGACATAGACTTGTACAGCGTTAGAACTGCTTCAGGCGGACGAACTTTAAAACCATAAATTTTCAAGTAGAGAAATTGTAGTTTTAGAACTAGTTCAAACCGAGGAGTGTTACACAGAATTTAGACCTTATAGGCGTGCCTGAAAGAACCAAAAGGGTTATAAATTATCTGTCCTTTTTGTTTGGTAGACTCTGTAGATGCTTTTTAATTTAGAACTTAATTTATACATTTTGCTCTTTGATTATTCTTTGATTTTTATTTTTATTTTTATTTTTTAATAATAAGTTGGACACTTGAACTCCAATTATTATCGAGAAAACTATGAATTTGCAATATATTTATTCTTTTACCTTGAAGTTTTATGGAAATTGGATTTAGATTATACTGGAAATATTTTTTATCAATTATTATCATGGATTACAATATATTCTAAATTAAAAGAGAAGTAAATTATTTAAAAGCCTAGTCAAACTATGTAAATATATGTTTAGTAGTTTTATCACTAGACAAAGCCTATAAATACAGTTACAAATTGAGATGTTAATGAATAATTACAAACAGGGTTTAGTTATTTCTACTGTTAAGGTAATACACAGGTATGCCGAGAACAACAATCACTCATGGGCACCACAATCTCAAGGCCTCTTAGTGTAAAACCAAAACATAGAAAAAATAGAACAACTGCTAGGCACAATGGACGAATGTGTTCTGATGTACAAGATCCTTCATGGAAGGCGAGTACAGAGTATACTTACACCTCAGATGATGATGAACATATTATAACTAAAGAACTTAGAGAAAGAAAGGAAAGATTAAGCTAGACATATTTTTCTGAAAACACACTGAAATTTTATTTAATTTTTCCTCTGATTACAACTAAAAACCAGAGCTCCTTATATAGAAGGAGAGATGAAAACAACATCATTACAATCCACTGAAAGCAGAGATAAAAGACCACACTATTTTTTTTACAAAAAGCAAAAACCAGCCGAAAGGAAAGATTCTTGAAATTGTAGCATCACATGCTATTTTGACTTGGTGAAATGTTGAAAAACCTGTAGTCTGAGTCATCAGAGTCAATAGATCCCATCCCGAGGTTTGTTTTCCAAGATTTTATCTAATCATCAGGAGGACTTGGAGGACCAACATCAACATCAGAATAGTCATCAATAGTGGATTCCCACAAGGGCTTTTTCATTGGGATTGTAAGAGGTCTAGATGATCTTTCTGGAATATCCTCAGAAGTGTTCATGTCAGTATCTTCATAAGGATTCTGAGAGTCCTGGAAATATTCTTGGGGAATCTGAAAAAGATCAGTTGGTCGATCAATTGGCAGGCTGTCAACAGGGTTATCATCATGATCCATAGGATTAGATGGGCCTGGATCAGTTGGAAAAAGAGCTGGCAGGAATGATAAAAACTTTATCTGAGCCTGGCACGGAAGTGAGGTTATTAAGCTCACGCATCATAGTCTCAAGTCAGAGTTTTTGGGCCGTAGATAGATGGATATCATGAATAGTGGCCCATTCATATTCAATTCCCTGAGCCCAACATTTTCCTGTGGTTTGGTTGAAAAAGTAAGGCTTGTGGAGAATGAAAACAGAAGACATTTCATTCTGTTTGGCAGGGGTGAACTTCCATGTGGTCTTATGCTGTAGGATTTCATAAAGTTCATCTCTCCACCATGCAAGGCCGTGGAACTATTCTAGGAATGTCCATAAGAGAGAGTCATGATTGGCCGGGTCAACTAGGTGATCCAGGAGAGGGATGATTGGGAAAACAAGAGCAATGGAATGCTCACTTACACAGCTACAAAGATACTAGAAGAGTTCATCGAAGAATGTCTAGTTTGGATCAATATAGAAAGGGATCGTAGAGTATATCTTATCACACAGAAGATAAGATCTGTATGGCTGGTCCATTCGGTCAAAGACATGATACATGTAGGATTTCCTTTTATGCTTGGCATAATCAAGAATAATGTGGGGAGGAAAATGAGGAGTGAGATCAGAAGGTAGATCTTGCTGGATGGTTGCCCTATTTGGGAGATGAGGAGGATTGACCATTATAATCAATGGAAAGGAAGAGATATGTGTGATGAGTTTCATAGGCTGAGATCTTGATAAAAGATCAGGGATGAAGTTCTCTGCTCCTTTCAAAAGTTTCATAGGCTGAGGTCTTGATATAAGGTCTTGATAGATTCCGTTATGAATATGGAGGCCAAAAAAATCTATAGAAGACTGGACCAAGAAGCTATTTTGCTCAGAAAGCATAATGCCATGCTTCTGGACTATGTCAAGGAATTGGGCCAGAAGGGTTTGATGGGCCTCATGAGAGTTTGAAAACAGAAGAATATCATCTATGTAAATCAATGCATTTTCAAAAATGGGTTCAAATATTTTTATCATGGCTTTTTGAAAAAGAGAATGAGCTACTTTTAGGCCGAAAGGGAGAACAGTCCATTGATACTGGGCATTAGGTATGCAAAAAGCGGTTTTGTGCCTATCAATGGGATGAATGTCAATTTGCCAAAATCTAGCCTTAAGATCGAATTTAGAGAAAATTTTCGCTCCATGGCATTGGGCAAAAAAGGACTGGATCTTGGGAAGGGGGAATTTATCATCATGAAAGAAAAGGTTAAGAGGTTTATAGTCTATGACAAGTCTTTTCTTTTTTTGGATGATTTCTGACCATTTTTCAACTTAAAAAGCCTGACAAGCCCAATTTGAAGTGGTTGGCTTAATGAGGCCTTGGGCCAAAAGTTGGATACATTCTTCTTTGGCCAACTTAAGATTCGAAGGAGTCATTCCTGGGTGGGAAGCCTTAGTAGGGTTAATGTCTTCATTCATTTTGAAAGGTAGATGGATGAAGAACTACTAGTTTTTCCACAGAGGAGAGAGGTGTTGTTTCTAGAAATCTTCATGAGAATTCGCACAGAGGTGTAGGAGTTTAGACTGGATTTCTAAGTACTGAGTCTGGACTTGCTGGAAAGAAAACATCTTAGAGATATTTGTATAAGGTCTGAATTGATTCTTATACCTAATCCCGAGAGGGAGTATTCGAAGATGTTGGGCTTGAAAATAATCATTCATTCCTATTAGGAGATCTTTATCTGGGTGCTTGCTTCCAAGGACATTAATCCAAATCATGCAGTTGGGGAAGAATTTTATTCCTATCTTCCTTTTAGTCATGAGATTAACTTTAAAAACCTTGCCATCAGTAGCTTTGAAATACTCATTGTGTTCTGTCCAGAGGTCTTTGGGAAGAATGGACAGATTCATCATAGTTTTGTGGGCTCTAGTATCCATATAAGCAATGAGCTTAATATGATTGTCATATTTGGAGAGAAGAAGGTCTACCTCGACATTAGGAATAGGAGGAGGCATATGGTTGACATTGTAAATTTGCTCGATCTTATATAGGGGCTCAAAGCCACTGTCATTTCCATCAGAGGAAGTTTCCTGAAGAGCAAAAATAGTATCTCCGTCGTCATGGGACTGTTCCTCATAAAGAGATTCAAGGTTTGCATCTTTATCATTGTGAGACAGAGGCAACGTTTGAAGCTATTGAATCAGACATGCTAATTTCTGTTGTTTATTAGGACACCTTTTGGCAAAATGTCCTTTCTTTCCACTGATAAAACAGCGATCAGATTTGGTGCCACTTCCTTTATCCTTCCTTTTAAAGAACCTAACTTCCTTTTTAAAGGGGAGTTTGGATTTTCTTTTCTCAGAGAAGGGGGAATACTTCTGAGAATGATTCTTCTTTTTTGTTGTGCAGACGCACTTCTTGTCCCTGCATTTAATCTGTAAATAAGGTTTAGGACAGAGTTTATTGAACTTGGAATCTCTATTCATGAATCAAGACCGGGAAATGTGTTGTTCACATATTTTTTCCAAGGCTACCATAGTCTTTTGGTGAATTTCGCCCAAAGTAATTTGTATAAGACTCTTCTGTTCATCAATAGCAATTTCTCTTTCAAGTTCAGGCTGGATATCATCAGGAAGGGAAGAGATGTAAACTTGTCTGAGCTCCATACTGTCAAAGCCATTGAGGGAATAAAAAAGCTTAGACATCCTTTGATAGTGGAAGTCTAGGTCTTTCTTTTTCAGAGAACAACATTTCATGGTGAAATAGTCCTTTCTGTCTTGCTGCTGTTGTGGTTGGGCTTTGCCGAGGAATTGGAGACAAAGCTCCGATATGGTCCAATCAAGAGGTTAGCTGAGGAATTGGAGTTTACAGTATTCCTCTAGTGATTGCCACCAATCTCTCAATAACCCTATAGTTCTTGACATGAAGTCTATCAGGATGAGCCTAGGATTTGAATTTGGATGAATAGCCTGATTGTCCATCTAGGCAACAAGCTCTTTAAACTTGTTGTCCCACTGGTGAGGGGGAATGTCATCAAGAGTAAACCAAGGACCCGCATTGTTTTTTGGATACCCTCCATCATGTTTAGTGGCCAAGTTTGGAGCCTCGGCATTGGTTTCACCAACGTCTTCATCCGAAGGGATTTCTACAGTGGGATCTGGGTCATACTGAGTAGCTCCTGATGAAGGTTCTGGGTCAGCCATAAGAAGATCTGTGATACCTGCAAAATCACTTTCACTATTAGAGGAAACAGAGTAATGAGAAAAAGTTTCAAAAGTATCATTTTGTTGGGATATGGCCATATGTTGATAAGGATGTTGATTTGAGGTGGAAGAGCTGTGAGGATGAGACAAAGGAGGCCGAAATCTAGGTCTGGAAGATAATTTAGGCGGTTGAAAAGATGAGGAAGGGATGTTATGGGGGAACTTCTTTAAAAGCTCATAGGTCATGGAGGGTTTGGGACTATGAGTGTTTGGGAAGATAGAGGGGTAAGAGACTTGAGGGTTGAGAGAAAGAAGAAGCACAAGGGTCCCAGTTCTTAACATATTCAGTGTTTTGCTGAAGCTGATGTTGGAGCTGTCTAAGTTTTGTTTCTTTCTGTTGAAACTCTTGACCAAAAGAATTTTGGTTTATGAGCTGATAGAGATCAACAGTAAAGGTATCAACCTTTTGGACCAGATCTTGGTAGAATACTTGGACATATTCTGAAAGAGAGTTGACAGCCTCATTGGTAATGAGAGATCCTTTGTAAAGAGTTGGAATTACTCTGGATGGCAGCAGACTGCCAGTTAAGAACTTCTTCTCTAGAGGTTAAAGACGCCATTTCTCCAGATGAGATGACCTTCTTTGGTAAGACAAAGGGCCGATAAGGAGTAGGGGATTTAGGAAAAGCCAGAAATTCCTCATCATAGGAACTTTGAGAGTGGAACATCATGCATGGGATTGGCTGAGAAGGAGTAGGAACATGAGCTGGTTTTGATTTACAACTCTTTCGTATGTGCTTGTGAATATCCAATCTTGGAGGGGGAGGAGACTTTTTCCAGGGAGGAATCCATGGAGAATCTGGATCTTCAAGATGGTACCTCTTTTGTGTTGGATCTTCAAAATGGTACCTCATTTTCGCCATCAGAGTACACATCGCAACTACAGTCTGGGTCGCATCTTTCTGGGGCAGTATCCTAGATAAAGTGCCCATTGATCTAATTAACATAGATCCTTCTGCCATCAAGATAGAACTGAGAGACAGGGATGTCTGTTTCCGAGTTGATGGGAAAAATAGCCATAGATTGGGCAAAAGGAAGACTGTCAAAAGCAGCTGTTTCAATATCAACAATTTCTTTGGGAATTTTGTAAGTAGTCTGAATAGTTCCATCAGAAAGCCTCTGGAAAGATGACACAGGGGCTTTGAAGGTCATTGGAGCATTATAAAGCTGTTTATGTAGTTTTTCATAATTTGTGAGCCATGTTGAAGGCATTCTTTTGAGAAGCTCTTCTTTGCAGAGAGCTGGAGGAAACTGAACAATATAGGGAATGTGAGGCTGATCAGCCGAGACAAAAATATGGCATTTCTCTTGGATAGGAAGGCATAAATTCACAGCATGATCTTGGAGTCTGTACACCAATTGATGATGGATGGTACCAGCATAAGCACTACCAATCTGAGGAGCGCCCTGGATTTGGATATGGATCTGAAGGGCTGAAGAGAGATTAGGATCTCTAAGGGACATGTTGAAGTTGGGGTAAAAGGTAAGCAAGACACTACCGTTGTTTAGAGTAACAATAGCGGATCCAATAACAGCATGTTCATAGATCATGAATTTTCTGTTGAGGAGAGACATTCTAGCAGTTGCATGAATGTTTTGCCGTCCGTGGAAATTGAGAATGAGACGAATGGCCCCAAAGTAAAGATGGGAGTATCCTTTATTAATCCAATGATTAATGAAATCTTGAGGGATTTCAAGGGTGATATACTACTATGTTAGAGTAGAAAAAACAAGACAATGATCCAGACCAATAGTCTGGATAAGTTCCTTAGTATGAACTCTCCTGGGAGAGATAAGATGTCTGATGGATCTTTTTTGTCTTTCGAAGACAGAGTAAGGACTAATCAAAGGTTGATTAGTGGGGTTGATCTTGGCTTCTTTAGGAATATAAGTATATTCTCAAAGATTAGAAATACTACTGGAATGAGGGGTAAGATTTTGAGGAGGAATAGAAAGGGAAGAAGATGAATTCAATAAAGAATCATCAGAGGAGAAAGATGGTTGAGAAGAAGACGGAGGGAAATGATTAAAAGAACTTGTGGATCTTCGAGCAAGTTGCATGATTTGAAAAATTTCTCTCTCCTTGTTACCAAAGAAATAATATGATCATCATACTAGGGTATAATGAGTCTGTGGCATTATTATACCAGAATAACGAGATACTAGATCTTTAGCTATGGTTTCCCTGATTTTTTGTTAGAGCATCTCTAATTGCTCTATAGTTTGTTGTATGCATGACATAAAAGTTAAAAAGGCTTGACATAAATGTGGTATGAATATTTTCTTAATATACACTAAACCAA
This sequence comes from Ochetophila trinervis, assembly GCA_003254975.1. Classification (NCBI taxonomy): domain Eukaryota; kingdom Viridiplantae; phylum Streptophyta; class Magnoliopsida; order Rosales; family Rhamnaceae; genus Ochetophila; species Ochetophila trinervis. The sequence continues at coordinate 122,334 of QANX01007231.1, read as the reverse complement.
AAAAAGATTTTCAATTGCTAATAGCTTTATCTAAATTCTAATTGATTAATGATGTTTCAATTATTTAATAAACTTTTTTCCTTCATAAATGTTATTTTAAATATTTGTCGAGTCATGCTTATATATATATATATAGTTTATTATCAGATATACTTGATAATATATATAGTCAGTTATTATCATATATATTTGATAATAGTTATGTTAAAGTATGAAATCCAATTGTTGAGATTGAATGATAAATAAAAAAATAAATAGTTTAGATAATTAAAAATTATTGATAACTTACTTATCCACTTATATTCTTTTTTATTACTTAATCTCAACCATTAAATTTCACACTTTAACATAACTATTATCAGGTATACTTGATAATAGTCTGACTATATATATCAGCTTGACAAAAGCTTTTGAATAGACCCATTGAAGAGAAGATTTTTGTTTTTTTAAATGTGGTTGTCTATTTTTTTTTTTAATTTGGCAAAAGAATTTTAGCAATTCATAGAGCCATTGTAAATGCTCTTAGCTATTGTAGGACAATCTAAGAGTAGCAAATAAGTCTATCAAATTGTGTACAGGATAGCATATGTGAATATTTGATCATTGACTTATGTTTAGTTGCACATATCCCTTTAAATGTTGACTTATCCATAACTAAGTTACATTAATATATTAGCCAATAAAATATTAACATGTAACACTAAGGTGTTGTTTGAAAATCTATTTATTTTTAGTTTTTAGTTTTAGTTTTTAAGTTTTTGAAAACCAAGAATAAAAATGTGTATGGTAACACTAAAGTATACTTGACTTTTATAAACTTTTTTTTTAAATAATTTTCATAGACTTTACGACTTTTATAAATTTCTTTTAATGACTTTTACAAATTCTGAACAATTTTTATAGATTTTCATGTTTAAAAATTTTTATATTGTTTTACATAACTGTGAAAATTTATATACAGTTCTATCGACTTTCATTTTAAAAGACTTTTTAGTATTCTATCATTAATTTTTAAATATAATATAGAAAAATTAACAAAAATACTTATACTTATATTTATATATTTTTTTCACTTTAATAAAAAAAATTAAAATGAATAAAAATATAAATTACTTAAATAAATTTATTTCAAAAATAGTATCAAAAATTATAATTAATTTTATTTGTTAGTAATTAAAAATATATTATATACTTTATTTTTCATATCAAACAAAAGTAATTGAAAAAAAAAGTATAAAAGAAAATAGTCATTTAGGCCTTTTTTCAAATCAATTTACAAGTTTTTTGCACTTTGATATATTTATATATTAAAAAAATCAAGTGTTGCATTTTTATAAAAAATAAAATGTAAAAAGTACTATTAATTATTAGCAAATATATATTAAAGAGAAGAGAAAAAATCAATAACATTGTTTTTTGTTAGACTTTGGTTTCGCAATAGAAAAGGAGATGAATATTGAGAATAAAATATATGAGAAATAAATAGCTCCAAAATAATGTATAATATAAATTTAATTGAAGTCATTTAAAAAGTTTACAAAAATTTTGGAGAACAGTGAGAAACTTTTTATGGGCATAAAATTTCTATTTTTGATTAAAAAGTCTACAAAAAAATTTCATTTATAAAAGTCTTTAAAATGCATTGGTAAATTTAATACCCCATGACTTTATAAACTTTTAAAAAGTCTTAATTGAATACCTCATAACATTTATAAATTTTTTTAACGATTTTAAAAGTCTAGATAAATTTTTTAAAAGTTTATATTGAATACACCAATAGTTTTTAACTTCATAAAAGTCTTCTAAAGTCTTGATCAAATACACCCCCCTTAGAATTACACAGTTTACTTCAAAACCTTTAGCTATATATATATATATATATATATATATATATATAGTCAATTTATTATCAGATACACATGATAATAGTTATGTTAAGGTATGAAATCCAATTGTTGATATTGAATGATAAATAAAAAATAAGTGGTTTAGATAATTAAATTTTTTTGATAACTTACTTATCCACTTATATTCTTTTTTATTACTTAATCTCAACCATTGAATTGTACACCTTAACATAACTATTATCAGGTATACTTGATAATAGTCTGACTATATATTTAAGCTTGACAAAAGCTTTTGAATAGACCCATTGAAGAGAGGATTTTTTTTTTTTAAATGTGGTTGTCTATTTTTTTAATTTGGCAAAAGAATTTTAGCAATTCATAGAGCTATTGTAAATGATCTTAGCTATTGTAGGACGATCTAAGATTAACAAATAAATCTATCAAAATGTGTACAAGATAGCATATGTCAATATTTGATCATTAACTTATGTTTAGTTGTACATATCCCTTTAAATGTTGACTTATCCATAACTAGATTACATTAATATATTAGCCAATAAAATATTAAAATATAACACTAAAGTTTCGTTTGATAATCCATTTATTTTTAGTTTTTAATGTTTTGAAAATTAAGAACAAAAATGCGTATGGTAACCATTTTCAGTTTTTTTTTTTTTAAATAAAATAAAATAAAGTTCAATTTTCTTTCAAAAAAAAGAAGACAAAAAGTCATTTTCAATTTTCATTTATTTTTTTTGATCCTTGACAACGCCACGACCCAAGATAGCCAAAACTAGTCTGAACCTAGGACTGCTAATACAGGTTTGGAACACAGGACAATCCGATTGCCGCTGGAACCTAGAACCATTAAGATAAGTCTGGTACCAAGGATTTGTCCGGTTAGGGCCAAGACATGGGATTGCAATGTTAGGGCCTAGACCATAGATTGCCCAAACGAGACCAGAACCCTAAACTGCACAGTAGAGATTGGGACCTAGGGCCGCCTAACAGAGGTCGAAACTAGGATTGTTTGGTCAGGACTGAGACCTTGGACTGCCTAAATAGGGGCCAAGATCTAAAGCCACCTGACGGACTGTTCGGATGAGGCTAAGAGCCCGGATCTCTTTGTTAGGGTAGGGAAACTTAGATGACCTAGACAGGACATGAATCTGGGGTCACTTGTACTATGTCGAGAAACAAGACCTCCCAATTGGGGTTGGGACCCAGGACCAGAGACTGCCTAGACGGGGCCATAACTTAGGACCTCGTGGACGGAGTTGGAACCTGAGACCTCATGGTGGTGGCTGGGATCCAGGATTGCCAGGTCAGGATTGGGACCTAAAACTGCCCGGTTGGGGCCTAGACCACATGAGACCACCCTTTCGGGGCCAAGATCACGGGACCTCCTAGACAGGGCCGGGATCCCAGATTGACCGGTCTGGGCCAAGACCACGGACTGCCTTGACTAGGTTTGGACTCCAAATTGTTTGGATGGGATCACGACTACCTGGATGGGATCGGGACTTCGAATTGCCCGTTAGGGCTAAGATTTAGTTTTGCTTGGATATGGCCACAAAAAAATTTAGTGAAATTAAAAATAGTTACCAAACAAGTTTTTTATTTTTTTATTTTTATTTTTTCATGAAAACAAAAACCAAAAAATGGTTATTGTTTTTCAAATATTTTTTTTAAATAAACATAAATAAAAAACCATAAACAAAAATTTAAAAAACCAAAAATCAAAAATAAAAACTGAATGCGTTACCAAACAGATACTAAATATACATCTTATTATATTTAGAATAATATTAGCGGTACCAAATAAATCTACTAAGATGTATGCAATATCATGTATTAATATTTAATTGGCTTATATTTAGTTACGCATCCTTTTAATTGTTCACTCATTTATATTAATATATTAACCAATAATAAATTAATACGTGAAACTTAAAAAAATTATTTTATAGATTTATTTAATACCTCTAGCATTATTAATAGATTTATTTAGTATCTTTAGTATTATTCATTGCAAGACATGTTTACTTTAACAATTATATTTTTATTTCTTTTTTTTTTTTAAGAAATATGTTAACAATTATATTAAAATATCTATATTTGTCTTTTTTCCCAAAACAAATTTTTATAAATGTAATAATTAATTTTCTAAAAACTAAAATATATTTTATATTTTGTTAATTTCATTATTAATTATTTTAATATTTTTATTTTTATTTCCTTTAATTTGAATTTGATGAAATTAATCGTCTACTATTAAAATTAACTATGTATATAAACAACATATGTCTAAGCTATATTTTTTTTTTTTTGCTAGAAGAAAGTTTATATAAAAACCAAAAGAGCAACAAACAAACACCATTTTAGCCGAGGGAGAGGGTTAAACAACCCTCCTTATCCTTCAGCAAGGCATCCAAAAAAGGTTCGGAATAACACTCCGGCCGAATACAACCAGTAACCTCATATAAAGCAGCCCACTTAGCCATCAAGTGAGCACAAGTGTTTATATTTCGGTTACACCAGATGAAATCAACATTCAAAAAACAATTACATAAATTCAAAATGTCCTTCATAACCGGCTCCATCTTCCAGTGCACTAATTTAGTATTCCCTCCATTTAAGCAATCAATGAGAAATTTTGCATCGGACTCACAAATTAACTGCTTCCACTCATTTTTCAGGCTTAAAAGCATGGCCTCCTTAATTGCCAACAGCTCAGCCATCATAGGATCCTTAGTACAAACCTTGTATGAGTGAGCTTCCATGATATTCCCAGAATCATTCCGAGCCACAATTCCCAAAAAACTAAAAGGATCCCTCACAGCAGCGTCAGAGTTAATTTTGATGGCTCCCATCGGAGGAGGAAGCCACTTTGACAGGTTGTTAGAGATGATCACTCTTTCCACCGGAGGCATTAAGTTCTTGAGAGCAGATTTTAGCTCCCCAAATCTTGCCATAAGTGTTTTAGCTGAATCTTCCAAGCAAATCTGAAAATCCTTGTGTAACTTCTCATTTCTAATCCACCAAATGTGGTCTATGATAACTGAACCAAAAAGAATGACATCCTCACGCTCCATCTTCGTCATTGGACCAAGGAACCCCGGGCTCCACAGCTGAAACAGGAACTCTTGCACATTCTCGAACAACTGGTCATTCCAACGAATGCCCCAAGGGGAGCTAAACCAAAGGCCTTTGGCGAAAGGGCAGAAAAAGAACACATGAACTTCATCTTCCTCACACTCGCAGCCATGAACACATGAAACATCAGTAATAATCAAACCTCTCTTCACCAAATTTTTCTTCAGACTCAGCCCACCATTAACCATCTTCCAAATGAGGAACTTTTGTCTTTCATGAATTTTTGAAGACCACAGCTTTTTCCACCAGTCATGGTGTTGATCAAGATTCCAATTTTCCAACCCATAAAACGATTTAACAGAGAAGTCACCATTCTTGTTTCCCATCCAACAAATCTTGTCTTCAAGATCATTGTTAGCCCAGAAAATGTTACAAATTTGCTTGGCTGACTCTTGACAGAAGAGATCATTAATCAAACCAGCATTCCACTTTCCATCTAACAATTTCAAAGAATTCACCATGCCTTGTCTCTGGACCATGTCACTAATTCTAGGAAGAGGTTTAAACCCAAGGGTATCGGGCAGCCATGGATCTTCCCATATGTTGATATTGCAGCCATCCCCTACTCTATAGCACAGCCCTTTCCGAAGGGTGTTTCTGGTTTTAAGGACAGCTGGCCATAGGTTTGAACATCTTTCCTTTTTCTTGCACCGCATGAAAGAAGAACAAGGAAAATATTTTGCTTTAACTGCTTTCACCCATAATTTCTCGGAATCATTGATCAGAGACCAACCAATCTTTCCTAACATAGCTGAATTCATAGCACTAAGTCTCCTTATTCCCAAACCACCACAGCTTTTTGGTTTACAGATGGTTTTCCAAGCCACTGGGTTCCACCCCTTTTTGTTGTTGCCATCTCCTCTCCACATAAAAGCCCTTGAGCGCTTCTCAATATCCTCACAAACTCCCAACGGAATTGGACCAGCTGCCATGGTATATATCGGAATAGACGTGATAACATGCTTGACCAGGATTTGCCTACCCGATTGAGATAGGAGTTTGGCCCTCCATCCATCCAGCCGGTTAGAGATCTTTCTTTTGATATCTTCGAAGTCATCTTTCCTTCTAAGGTTGGGAAAGAGTTTATTGCCCAAGTATTTTGAATCGCGGTTTAACTCTTTCATATTAAGTCTACTTTTGATAGCAGCTTTGAGACTTCCCTGGACATTGCTAGAAAAAAAGCACCCAGATTTTGAAGAACTGAAACTTTGACCTGTCCACGAGCAGAACGTCTCCAAGCAGTTGATAACTTCCCCAACTTGCTCCACATTAGCCCTACAAAAGATGAAGATGTCATCTGCAAACAAAAGATGGGAAATGGCAGGTGCAAGCCGGCCAATCTTAATCCCTTGGATGGTCCCTTCCCTTTCAAGATTGGCAAGCATCCTTGAAAGGATTTCCAGAAAAAGGACAAACAAAAAAGGAGACAAAGGGTCTCCCTGTTTAATGCCTCTTTCCATAGGAATTTGCCCAAAACAAGAACCGTTAAGCAGCAGCTTTGTGTTACCAGAAGACATGCATCTGAAAACCAAAAGCTTGAACTTCTCATCAAACCCGTAGGCATCAAGGATTTGGATGAGCATTTACCAATTGACTCTATCATAGGCTTTATGCAAGTCAATTTTGATAGCAACAAAACCTTTAATGCCTTTCTTATTCTTCATAGAGTGGACAATCTCCTTAACCAATATGGAATTTTCACCAATCCATCGTCCAGGGACAAAAGCTGATTGATTCGGAGATATGAGGTTATGGAGGATGGGCCGAAGACGATGAACAAGAATTGTAGAGAAAATCTTGTATAAGGTATTACACAGTGCAATCGGTCTCATGTGACTGAAATTGGAGAATTGAGAATTTTTTGGGATAAGCACCATGAAGGAGTCGTTGAATCCTTGTGGGAAAACTCCATGTCTGAAAATATTTTGAATAGCCCGGGAAACATCATTTCCAACGATGCCCCAGAATTGCTGATAGAAAAGAGCAGGCAAACCATCAGGGCAGGGGGCTTTAGTGGGGTGAAGACTATTCAAGGCCATAAGGATTTCCTTGTTGTCCGGAACATCACCCAAACTGTAGTTTTGCACATTAGAAATGGACGTGTGAAAAAGGTTGCTCAAGACCGGGCAAGGGGTTGTGTCTTCCCGCCGGAACAATTTTGAAAATTCATCTGTAAGAAACCTTCCTATCTGACCTCTAGACTCCAGCCACTCACCATTATTGTTCTTCATAGTGGCAATGAAAATCCTTCTTCTATTCGTGACCGCTGCAGCATGGAAAAATTTGGAGTTACGGTCCCCCGCTGTAAGCCACATCTCCCTCCACTTTTGTCTCTAGAGCATCTCTTGTCTACTAATCCATTCGCTTATTTCTTCTTGAAGAGCCCTTTCCTCATTAAGAACATCCTCCGTTGGTTGGATGCTCTGTAGCCGGTTGATTTTGTCTTCCAGATCACATATACGGTTTTTGCAAAAACCAAAGTTCTCCTTGTTCCACTTATTGAGAGTTCTAGCAGTGTTGATGATTCTTTTACCAATTGAAATTCTGTCCACATTACTGTTGTTGCACTCCCAAGCTCTTTTGATCACATTACCACAAGACGGATCACGGGTCCATATTTCCTGGAATCTGAAAGGCTTTGGGAGGTTAGGGTGATCCAAGTAGAGATTGAGCAGAATTGGAGCATGATCCGAGCGAAGGGCATTCAAATGGATAACACAGGCATTATCAAACTTGGTTCTCCATTCAATACTTGAAACCACTCTGTCAAGCCTCTCTCTAATATTGGCCAAACCTCCCTTTCTATTGCACCAAGTAAAAGAATTTCCAGAAAAACCAATATCCACACCATTAACATTATCCAGAAAATTATTTAAGAAAAAATTATTGATGGAATTAACCTTTCTTCCTCCTAATTTCTCTGACTGGTCCCGGACTTCGTTAAAGTCCCCAATACAAGCCCACATCTTAGAGCCATTCTTAATAAGAGAATATAAGGTGTTCCAGAATTCTTCTCTTCTGCCCTTATCAGCTGGGCCATAGCAACCCCACAGGTTCCAACAAACGCCACAAGTGCTATTAATTTGTATGCCCGTGATTCATTTAGAAGTATGAAAAACACTCCAGCCAAGATTTCCATTCCATAAAAATGCGGTTCCACCTTTCCATCCTTCAGCATCAAAAACTTCCATTTTATCGAACCCAAGTCTACCCCTTATTCTGTCCAGATTGCTGTAATTTGTTTTTGTTTCGCAGAGATAAACACCTTGTGGAGAATGTTTTAGAACTAAGCCTTTTAAGACTTGAATTGTCGCAGTATTCCCCAGCCCACGACAATTCCATGATAAGATTTTCATGGCTGATTTGGGGGTGTGGATAGGCCCGCCTCCTCAGCCATACAAATGTTACCAGCAACATCTTGAGAAATACCCAGCACACTTCCTACGTTCTCCGCCGAAGGAGAGTTACCTTTCATTCTTGCCACAGTCTTCAGCTTCAAGTGAGGGGAGATACTAGAATTTGGAAAATTATCACATTTAATCAATGGGCCGGCATCCACTAATGATGTTTTAATTTTCTTACCCAATGGGCTTTCACTCCTTAGTTGTCTCGGCCCACTTTCCTCTTCACCCGATTGAGACAAGATATGGGCCTTCTGGATTTGTGAAGCATTTAGAACTGGGCTCTTCTCTACAGCTTCCAAGGCCCTTTTTTGGCCCACTTGCGGTCCTCTTCTGGAACGATCTTTGACAGAGAGATTGATATCTGTTTCTTTCCTGACTTTCCTGAGCTTATCAGCAAATTCAACAATTGTCTCCTTCTTCGAAATTTCAGGTTGCAGAGGGTGGGTCAGCTCTTCTTCCATGAAATTCTTGAGCCCTTCAACGCCACCTCTGTCAGTAGGTAAGCCATCTCCCGAGCCTGTGCTTCCCTGATTTGATAAGGTAGCTTGATTTGACAGAAAGGTACTTTTTTTGCAGATATCCAGGGTTAGGAACAGTGTCTTCCTTTTCAAAAACTTCTCCGGCCGTCTCTTCCTCCTCGGAGATGATTTTCTTTTCCTCTACAACGTTCGAAATATCTGTGTTGATATCATCGGAGAAGTTGTCAAAATGTTCACTTTTTTTATTTTCAACCCGCCTGAGCCGCTCCCCGTCCCTCACTAGCAGCGCTGCCTCGGCTTCAGTCTTCAACCAAGGACCGTAGAGGTCTCCTAGGATCCTGATATTTGAAGTTTCAGAGGCCGGACAATTCCTTTCCACGTGACCCAGAATGCCACAGCGGTAACAGATGTCCGGTAATCTTTCGTATTGGAAGGAAATCCACCTTCCTTTTTTACCCATATTGTGGAAAAAACCCACCGGAATTGGTTTGTTGATTTCCACCTCAACCTGCATCCTTAAGTATTTTGTGCCTAATATATTGGTTCTTGTATAGGATTCAAATTGTAGCATTTTGTTGAAAAGGTTTCCAATCATCTCTGCATTTGTTTTTGTCATAAACTGTAAAGGGAGAGCTTTAATTTGGATCCAGAAAGTGGTTGTGTCAAACATGATATCATCAAGAGCTATGTCTGTCTTCCATTCACGAAGGACTAAGTGTGCTTTCTTGATTGTCCATGGTCTTCTTTGCCACACTCTGTTCCGGTCTGTTTCTGATTTAAATGTAAATAAGAATAAGTTTTGCCCAATTTCCTCCACCTTCGGAGGTTCTTTTGTAAACCATATTCTCCTTGCCACCATGAGGATTTCATTTCCTTTGAACTTCTTTTTAGATAAAATCTTCCCAGCCAAAGAAATTCCTGCTCTTTTAGAAGCCCCTTCATTGTCTGCCACCAAGGTCAATTGTGGGAGGAGTTCCATTTTAGGCAACCCTTCACTTTCCACACCCATCCGATCAGTCTAAGTTGAAATGGGAACATAGTAAACAGCCTTCATGTAGAAGGAAGCTCTTCAAGAAGAAGATATCGGCTTCACAGAGGAAGCATCCTTAGTGAGGTTACACACCTGTTGGAAATTTTATTAAAGCTGAATGTTTGGCGTCTAAGCTATATTTTTTTGTGACCAAAATTGGTAAAATATAATGGACCGAAATAGTTTTTGTTCTGATAATGTCATTCATAATTTGACCATTCTACCCTTATCGTATATCATAAGGTAGATTACGTAGCCACGAAATCATAATTCACAGTTTAAACATTTTTGGTCGGTCTTGAATCATTGTTTGCTGCATCATTTTCTTTTCTGTACTTACTAAAAAACGGCGCCATTTTTATTTTTTGGGCTGAATTGACTTATTTGGTTCCATTATGGTTAGAGATACTTGCTATATTTCAAGGTTTTTATGGTAAGATGCAATGGGAAGAGGGTTTATAGCTTTTGTTCTGGAGGGACCGATGACTTATTATAATATATTGAAATGACTTATAGCTTTTATAGCTTTTGATTTTTTTTTGGTCTGAAATGACATATTGAAAATACTTGCAATATTTCAATGACTTATAGATTTTGTTATGATAGGGATCGAATTTTCTTTACGCTTTGATGGATAAGATGTATTAGGAAGAGGGTTTGTCAGCTTGCAAAAGAAGATTTTTTCGGCTTCATGATAATTTTAGTTCTGTATTAGAAGATCTCTGGATCCAAGTAGTGATCGTTTGAAGATTTATACAAAGAAGAGAAAGAATCTGATCCAAAAAGTTTTCAGGTGGGTATCACTTACTATTTTTTGTTTTGAAATGTTTTAACTGTATATTACTTATTTATTTGTGTTTACATAAGGTGTTATAGTTTTCATGAAATTTTTTATGGGTTTTATTCTTTGAATCCTATTCTTCAGATTGCATGAAAAAAAAAATTGGGTTTGGTAAGTTTTCCTTTGTTTCTGTCAGTTTGGTAAATTTTTTTGGCTTTTTACTTTTCGTTTTTGGTAAGCCAAAAATTCTTTTGCAAACTGTTGGAACTCTAAACTTTTTACAGTACGGAGAAAGAAATCCAAGAATGACAAAAATAAAAGAAAAAAAGCTCGGAAACTAAGATTGTCGCTGTGAATGGATCTCTCATATGAAAAAATTTCATTTTTCTTTCTCTCTTTCCTCTCTCACTGGTATTCTCCAAGTTGGTCTGCTTTGTTTTTTAGCTGGTTTGGTGTTTTGCTTGAGTGCTTTCAAATGGGTTTGGGGTTATTTGGTTGTGTATTTTGATGTTTTTTTAATAGCAATTTTGGAGCTAATTAAATGCATATTTTTGTGTGCTTCAATGGTTATTCGCAAAGTTAATTAATTGGGCCAGAAGGGTAAGTGGCTCTCAAGTTCTTTTAGGTTATATCCTGGCTGCTCTTGGCTTTTCATCTTCCTGGTATTTGTTAAAAATAAAATAAAAATTGAAGGATAATCCATATTAAACATCAGATAACCAATTGATTATCGCTCGAGATTTCATGTTATTCAATAGCACGTAAATTTATGAATATATTATTGATCATCGATTGATTGAGTACTTAGTTTAATGTTTTTGTTTAAAGTTGTTCATGGCTCTTTGCCATTAATTACTGCAAAGCAGGTTAAGCGACTTTTATAAAATCTACTCTCTCAATCTAGCATCTTTCTATTCAAGTAAAAAATAATAAAGATATCTAAAATAGTAGTCTTTATCTCATATTTATAACTTACACATAATAATAATAATAATAATAATAATAATAATAATAATATATATATTTAAAATAGAGATGAGTTCATTCCTATTAGGACTTTTTTGAGATAGAAATATTAGGTTTTTTTTTTTTTTGTCTAATGGGCCCACAAAAGAATAAAAAGAGAAAGATTTTAATAGACTTCTTTATTTATAATTAAACAATGTGCAAAATTCCATTATTAGAAACACGAAATCTAGTAAGTGATCCACTTTATTATGCCCAGTCTTAACAATCTTCCACTTGTGTGGTATAATCATCAATTATAGTCTAATATTCACTTACCACATAATCTCAAACAGTAATGATCATTTCAGCTAAGCATATAGTACACTGACATAGTATAACAATACACATAACCTAGATCATAGAGATTCAATATCAGTAAATCTCAAATAATAATTATCATCATTTCCACCATGCATATAGTGTATCGACAAGATTCAATAATATATACAATATAGGTGCCAGAGATTTATAACTGGACAAGTGGATTAACAAACACATATATAGAGATCAAACGTCTCAAGCAAAACATATCAAAAAGAAAATAATGTATGTGCACATCGAATAAATATATCAAATAATAGTAAACTTACATGCTCATATTGCTGAACAAGGTAATAATTAATAACATGTTATGTAAGACATACTACAATACTCCCGCTAATTCAATACAGCATCAGCTGCTCAATTCTCTCATATGAGATACATGCTTATGAAAAACACTTGGCTCCAAACCTTTTGTTAGTGGGTCTGTCAACATGTCAGAAGTAGATGTGTATACAACATAAATAATTTCTTCTGTCACTTCATCATTTACTCTATAATATTTTATTTTGATGAATTTGACATCAGATGTTCATATAACATTATTAGAGCATTATCACATTACATCTTTATTGGTGTCTGAATGAAGTCAATAACTCCCAAAGCATGTACAAAATTTTGCAACTAAATTGCATGACTAGTTGCTTCAAAACATGCAACATATTCTACCTCCATAGTTGAAGACGTTGTTATACTCTGCTTGGAACTTCTCCAAGACACAGCTAATCTTACCATAACAAAAATACACCCAGGAATGGATCTCATATCGTCCACACATCCATTATAATCAGCATCACAATAGCCAACAACATCAAGTGAGTTGGTGTGCTGATATGTCAACATATAATCTTTAGTACCCTGAAAATATCTCAAGACTGAGATTACTTAAGTATCTACCAAGCACACCCAATATAAGCAATATCTGGCCATGTGCAAACCTGAGCATACATCAAACTTCCAATTGCAGAAAAATATGATTTATTTCTCATTATTTTTCTTTTACTTCCATCATTAGGACATTAATTCTTAAACAATTTGTCACCTTTTGACACTGGAGCCCTATTAAGAGAACAAGTAAGCATGTCAAATATTTTTAGAACACCATCAATATAGGCTCTCTGAGACAACTATAATATACCATTAGTCATGTCTCAAAGAATCTTTATGCCTAAAACAAATGCAGCCTTTCCAAGATCTTTCATATCGAAATGGCTTGAAAACATTTATTTTGTCTCTATCAATAGTTAGAATTATTAGATGCAAGTAATATGTCATCAACATAAAAAACCATAAATAAAAAACTACACCCACTGATCCTCAAATATATATATTGATCCACAATGTTCTGCTTAAAACCATTCTTGGTGACCACACCATCAAACTTGACATACAATTGTCTTGAGGCTTGTTTCTACCTATAAATAGATTTATTTAGCTTATTCATTTACATCTTCTTGGAAGTCAACTAGTTGTACCATATAAACATTTTCATACAAATCTCCATTTAGAAAGGCATCTTTGACATTCATTCGATGCAACTCCAAATCAAAATGAGCCACAATTGCCATTATAATTCTAAAAGAATCATTTTTAGAACCTGGAGAGAAAGTTTCCTTATAATCAATTCCAAGTTTCCTTATAACCAATTCCCTCTATTTGGCTACCCTTTAGCCACAAGTTTGGCTTCATACCTTTCTATTTGTCATTTGAGTCACGTATGGTTTTAAAAATCCATTTGCAAGCAATAGGTTTTCATCCCATTTGTAACTCAACCAAATCTCAAACTTTATTTTGGGTCATGGATGTCATCTCATCATTCATTGTATTTAGCCAAAGACTTAATTGTAAACTGCTAATTGCTTCTTGATAAATGATTGAGTCCAATTTATCATTTAGGTCAAACTCATATTCCTGCAAATAAACCACATAGTCATCAAGAATAGCAGACTTACAAACTCTTTATGACCTTCTCAAATGCACTTCTTTAATAGCTACATCTTGAATATCATGTTTATCTTCCATAGGTTCATCTTGATTGATTATTGGTTCCTCATTTGTTTGATTATCATCATCAGGAATATGAACATCTAAAACTGTAACAAACACAATTTCTTCCCTAAATTCAAGCTCTCTTGGTGCTTGAGTAGTATTAATACCAATTTCATCCTCGAAGCACACTGCCGTGTATAATTCAACAACTCTGGTAGTATGAGATGGGCTGTAAAATTTAGACCCTCTAGATCCTATAAAATATCCAATAAAATAACCACTAATTATTTTAAGATCTAATTTCTTTATCTACGTATTATAGAGTCTTACCTCATCCTTAAAACCCCATACCTAAAATTGATGCAAACTAGTTTTTTTCTTGACCACAACTCATATAGAGTCTTAGGAACTACTTATTTGGTATCTGATTCAAAATATATGTTGCAGTTTCAAAGCGTCACCCCACAAAAATTTGGCAAATTATAATTTTCTAACATACACCGCACCATATCCAAAAGTGTGCGATTTTTTTATTCTACAATACCATTTTGTTGAGGAGTACCAGGCATTGTATTTTATGCATCAATACCGCATTCCTGCAAAAATCTTGCAAATGGACCAAGGTTCCTACCAGTCTCATCATACTTTTCATAATACTCACCACCTAGGTCAAACCTAACATCATTTATCTTCTTATTTTTCCGAAGTTTAATCTTGGCTTAATAGTCCTTAAAGGCATTCAAAGAATCTGATTTTTCACGGATGAACTCAATTTATCCATAACGAGAAAAATTATCAATAAATGTAATAAAATATATGTAACCTTCTAAAGCAGATAGAGTAAAAAGTCTACAAATATCTGTATGTATCAAATCCAGAACACCATCACATCTACCAATTTTACTATTTTGAATCTTAACATTTAATTTTCCTTTTATACATTCAATGCAAGCGGAAAAATCTAAAAACTCAACATTGGAAAGAATATTATCTTTTACCAACCTTTCCAATCTTTATATGGAAATATGAACTAGGCATTTGTGCCACAACATAGAAGAATATTCATAATTTCTAGCACGCTTAGGAGCAATAATAGGAGCAATGACAGTATTAATGCATAAATCAACAAAAGCCATATCAAATAAGTCAAGTTTATATAATTTTCCACATAAAATACCATGTCCAATCAAAGTTTGTTCCTTTATATAAAATAACTTATCCACTACCAAAATGAAACCATAACTAACTTTGTCCAAAACAGAATAAATTAAATTTCTCCTAGTTGAAGGTATGTGAGAAAAATTAGTCAACTCCAAAAAATGTCTGATAGCTAATTTCAACTTGATTACTCCTAAAACATCAACTCTTAATCTGTCTCCTATTTAAACATACTGCTCAAGATGGTTTGGTTTCCTTTGGCTTGTCAGTTCCTACAATAAATTAGTAATATGAATTGTTGCTCGTATATCTAACCGCTATCTATTTATGGGCACATCAATAATATTAGTTTCAATCATATTAACCTCTAACATTAAAAGTTTACCTTTCTTCTCTTGCTGAATCTTGAATTTCCAACAATTTACCTTTTTTTGTCCATGTTTGTGGAAAAAACTGCACTTCCCATCAAAATATTCTTTCTTTCCACCTCCATTAGAAGAACTACCACTATAGAAATTAAGCTTGGTAATATTCTTCTTAAAGGACCTAAAACATTGTGCCTTCTTAGGAAAAATCTTAATAGGTTTATCTCCCTTTCTTGTAACCATGGCCAAAGACCTTGACCAATATTGCAGTAATCTCATCAAAAGATCACTCAACCTTTTGAGTGTTATAGCTTGATTTATTATAGTCAAATTGATAAAGAAGACTTTTCAAAATGCACCAAGCTAGATAATCCTCACCAAGATCGATCTTGATGTCCTTGAGCTTCTAATAGTATAAAGAAAGCTTCAAAATGTGTTCCTTACTCCACTAACCCCATCATACATAGTCGAGTTCAACAAATTCAAATAGTGATGCTTGTCATTTTTATCAAACTTGTCAAACTTTTTACCAATTTTCTCAAAAAGTCTCTTCGCATTGTCAACTTTGGAATGCTCGCAAAAATGGAATCCTCCACATAATATTCCACCAACATCATACAATAGTTGTTTGAGTATTCTCAATTCTCATACAACTGTCTAGCCTCAGGAGTGGTCCCTTGAGTATGTTTGTTTGGTGGATCAATCTCCAAAGCTAAGTTTAGTTTTATTATTGTCAGATTCAACGTAAAAGTCTTTTTTCAAACATGATAATTCGTCCCATTAAAACTATCATGACAGTCATAGGCTAATTATTTCCTAGAATGCTCACAACTATGGAAATAACAAATATTAGTAACATGAATATCACAAATAAGATTATGCACCAACTTATTTCCAAGCCTCCATCACACATATAAACATTTAAATCGCTAGGGTTTCTTAGAGCACACAAGAAAAACCCATACACATGTAAAGACAATTAACCAAATACCATAACTAAATGCATTGAATCAGTTACTGAAAGGGTAAACAAGAACCTGCAGTTCATGGCTCAATCAAATTCATTCACCAATCTAAGCATCCTACCAAGTATGCTTAAAAAATAAATAAATAAATTGACAATTTTATGATGTCGTCAAGTTAAGTCTTACGACAAGCAAGTACTTAAAATCCTAAACTACTATGTCAATTATATATATATATAAATAATTAACATATTGACAATTTCATACACTGGACATATCAAAACCTTATGACATGCAAAGATTGTCAAATTTAACATATAATCATTAACTGAATAGAATCATTTAATATCAATAAAAAAGAATATTGCTCAAAAATAAATAAATAAATTATATTCTTATTATTTATTCTTTTAGGTGCTTACGTCACCATGAACTACATGTTGTACTGTCAGCACAGAACCAAATGGCATTCCATTTCCTTCATCTTCTACACCTAGTTTCTGAAATTGAGTCCGATGTGTAATTTGCGTGACTCGTATGGTTACCCGACTGACACTTTATCTTTTGGCCACCGTTTTCATTGCCGATTCCTGGGTTTTGTTCGTCATTCGATATCTAGATGTTTTCCACTATTATTATGGCGAATAATTGCCGAAAAAACCAAGTATAAGAAAATAGATACTATATATATATATACAAAATTTCAAAATACCAACTAGATCGTGTTTTATAAGCTTTCAAATAAGATTGAACCAATCTAAGGCATGAAGAAACGTCATAGAGAAAAACCTAATATGCAATTTCAATTTAAAACGAAACATCAAGTCAGATTGGAAAGGAACATAATCAGTAAAACCCTAACTATTCAAGAACAAATTTAGCAATTTACAGATCAAATTAACTCAATCTTAAGCCATCAATCTATTTATAAAACATCAATTAGCAATACCCAGCAATAAGATTCAATCAAAATAGCGTTAAATTCAAAAATTACCGATTATCACACAATCGGTTTCAAGAATAAAAGAAAAAAAATGACAAATTTTAAAATCATACAGTCAATTGAGTATTCATGAACAAGCTCTGATACCATTGTTAAAAATTAAATAAAAATTGGATGATAATCCATATCAAACAATAGCAAACCAATTGTTTATCTCTCTAGATCTCATGTTATTCAATAGCATGTAGATTTATGAACATACCGTTCATCATTAATTGATCGAGTGCTTGGTTTATGTTCCTGAGGTTGTTGATAGCTCTCTGCCATTAATTACTGCAAAATAATAAACAGGTTAAGAGGTCACTATGAAATCTATTTTCTCAACCTAGTCCCTTTCTCTTTAGATAAAAAATAATATGTATATCTAAAATAGTGACCTTCATCTCATTTTTATAACCCACATAAAATAATAATAAATATAATATAATATAATATAATATATATTTAAAATAGAGATGAGTCCAATCCTATTAGAACTTTACTGAAATAGAGATATTATGTTCATTTGGTCTAATGTGCCCACCAAAGAATAAAGAGAGATAGATTCCAATGGACCTTTTTATTTATAATTAAACAATGTGTCCAATTCCATTATTGGAAACACTGAAGCCTAGTAAGAGAATCTACCTTATTATGTCCAATCCATAAATAATTATTCTAACAGTATTCTCTAAATTGGTTTGGGTTTTGGAAAGGGTTGAGGGTTAGAATAAATACCTGGTTAAGAGGTCACTATAAAATCTACTTTCTCAACCTAGCCCATTTCTCTTTAGGTAAAAAATAATATGTATATCTAAAATAGTGGTCTTCATCTTATATTTATAAATCTGAATATTTTAGTTTTGGTGATTCTCATTATATATTTACATCTAACCATTTCAGTTGCTAACCTATGTATCATCTTGCAGGAAACATAGGGTATTGCCAATTTGGAGGTTTAATTTGCTAAGGGTGTTGCAAGGGGAAAATAGATCAGTTCAAATTGTTGAGGTGTGTATGAACCAATTCTTGTTTACTTGGTCACTAATTAAGAGTAATATAAAGTAACATAGTACTTGTTGACTTTGCCTAGCTTTTAAACTGCTGTTGTCTTCATATATATAAAGGAGGGATTGTACTACACTTTTGGTCTGTCTTGAATCGTCATTCATTGCATCGTTTTTTTATTTTTTTTGCTTTGCTTGCTAAAAATGACATCTAAAATTACTTATTTGGTTCTATTATGGTTAGTGATATTGGCTACATTTCAAAGCTTTATGGTGCAATAGCTTTTGTTTTGACAACAATCGATTTGGTCCAATTTGGTCGAGTTCATGGAAACTCAAATTTGGTCAATTCCAGTTACCTGCGATCAAATTTTATCAAATTGAAGGTATCAGCGAGATCTTTGTGTGCTCAATTTCATTTTAGTATATAAATTGCAGTGGAAAATTTCAAAAAATTAATGATTTCTTATAGTAATTAGAAATCCAAGGGACTTATATGGGTCTTCGTGTAATTTTTGGTAATTAAGTGAATTTTTGATGATTATTTTAGGCACCCAAGCGATATTGAGTACTGATCTAGAGATTGATTAGTTATTATTGTATCTTTCTTGTTTCATGCATGGCTAAAATTTTTATTCAGTTCCATGTCAAATAAATCCTTTTTCGAGGATGGTCTTACTGAGTATCTAATAGAGAATATGGTATAATCATTCTCAGGTAAGGCCGCCCGGTGATCTCGAAGAGATACTTGGGACGAGTCTTTTAAAAACAATAAATATTGTATTATTCATCATATAATATATTGATCAATATGAGAATAACTTTTATGAGAAAAATAATTCTTAGCAATTATTTATTTTCATACTCATGAGATAATTCTTGATTCAAAGCATATGACCTTAATACTATCTATTACTTTTCTAAAAAAAAAATAGTAATAATAAAAAGGTAAATGAAAGCAAGAAAAAGTCATTAGATAGAGTCAATTGGTGAACCATTACAATGACGTTCTTTGAAGGTTAATAATTTTAAAAGTTATTAAAAAGGCATGATTATTAAAACTTACCATTTGAAATAAAGCTGTTAATTTCATTACGTACAATCTAAATATGAATTATCATTACGTGTTCAACCTTAAAATCGTAGAAATATTTTATGAAATATTAAACTTATGGTTGAATTAATTAGTAAGAAAAAAATGGAGAGGATATATATGATGGGTTTGTTAATGCTTATCCTAATTACATACTGGAAGGACATTATGCTTTCTTAAAGCCTCTTCCATCTGAATGAACTGTGTTTAATTATTACATTCTTTGTGCCTCCTACTTTGATGGAATTCAAATTTCTCACATTCTAAAACTTTTAAAACATTGGAATATGTTGGTTTAATGTATGGCACCCATAAAAAATGACAACCTTTATAAAAGTTCGTTTGATAAGTATGAGCTCATCTTATACATAGAAGAGGAACAAATATGTACTTATCGACACTTAAATTAATATATCCAAGTGTTCTATTTTTCATTGAACAAAGCCCATGTGTTTGGTATTAATATTTCAACCTTATTGTTTTTCTTATTCCACCGGGGTCTTATACATGAATTTTCATGCATGGGGGTTTGAATGTTTCATAGTTCATTGTGGTCTAATAATAATTTGGGGTATGAATATTTCATATTTCATCGTGGTCTAATAATAATTTGGGGCATGAATATTTCATATTTCATTGGGTTTTGAATATTTTTTCAAAGAGTAGCATTACATGCACCACTTTATTAAATTTTAAAGATCAAGTGATGTTCTATGTAAATATGTTGTTTAAAATTGGTGGTTTACCTAAGATACACACAAATCAGATGTAGAGGCAATTCAACCATCTACATGTCAGCCATGAATAATATCAAATTGATTCACATATAAGATAGAACCTATAATGGGGTTCAACTGATTGCAATAATTTTAGTGATGTTTTGAAAAAAAAATAGTTAAGAAGCACAATCAAATGGAATTTCTCCACCATTGAAGCATCAGGAGATTTAGGTAGAGAAACCATAAAACTAGAATTTAAACCCGACACGACATTCCCAATATGAAAGAAAAATTTACTACTTAAACCATGTTTAATTCAATAATGTCCCAACAATGTTTGAAAAATAAACGAGTAAGACATGAAGCCCAAGTGCATTGCTAGACTTTATAGTAAAAACAACAAACTTAATCTCATGAACCAAAGGCACAAAAGTTAGTCCAATATTAGTAGAGTCTGTAATAATAAGGTTAACTACATATCCAAAACAATTAAAAAAAATTACATTATCCAAGATCGAAAAATCAGTAGTAGATGTACATGGTTCTTCATTAAATAAGACTTTATAATAATTAATGAAATTGGAATTAATCATATTTTTAGCTAAAACAGAAACCCCATCAATCATTAAATAGGAAAGAACATGTAGGGACTTTCGTGCATTTAAAAAAGCAAGAAAGAACATAGTATCTATCTCTTTGTGCTAGCCACTTAGCTCTACATTGCTCTTTTAAACACATTTCCTTTTGAAGCAAGAGCTTCTGCTTCTTGTTTAGAATGTACATTGGAATGCTCATGCTAGAACTATTAAATTGAATCGCATCCATTCTAGCTTGAGCATCAAGAAACAGATTGCCACAAGTTACCAACCACGAAGACATTCCAATCCTTTAAAGCCTTCTTAACTTTTTGCAGCTTAGACATTGCACACAAAAGAAGGCTTCCTTGAACCTGAACGGACTAAGCATTCAAAACTGCATATTTTAACGATTCCTATAATGTACACGTTGACTGAAAACGAAAAGTTTTTAAACCAAAACAAGAATTTCGAAGTAAAGACAAGAACAAAGGATTGTGATCTAAATGATGTCAAGAAGCACCAAACAATCCACAGTTACAAGATAATCACATACCACCTGATCAAGCTTGATTGCCATATGCCTTAATACACAAAATTGTGCCCAAGTATACAACGAATTTTTTGTGTCTACCTAAATCAATTTTGCATTATCAAGTGTTATTCGAAACTCTTCACCTTAAATGCAAGACAGAGGAGGATCCGTTTTTTCATGTTCGCCAAAAATGGTATTAAACTCACCAAAACTAACTATGAAGCATCATTAATCACATCAATATTTCTTAAGAAATCCCATAAAAGATGACCTTGTTGATAAAACACACTTCAATAAACAGAAGTAAACAAATGAGAATAGCCTAATTTTATTCTTACCTCTGTTGCGAATTAAGAGAATTGATTTGAAAAATCAAAAATTGTAAAAGAGGCAAACACCTAAACAAAAGGAATTGCATCATCTAGTTCATTAGTAACAATATTCTTTTTCTTTTTTTTCAATCTTTTAATATGAGAAATGCACTAAAGAAAACTCCACTATAGGTTTGACCAAACATAATTTATCTGGCTTATGCAAAATACAATATGAACGAAGTGTCCTACAAGTGGCACTGTTACTAATGCGCTACAAATCCAATAGATGATCTCATTTGTTAATCTTTTTGATGAAGCCCGAGTATCAGTATTTAAAGTCACATGCTTTTTCAAAGCTGCCTTTTTAGGGCTTCTAGCTTAGCCAGATGACCAACTTTCCTTTGAGAAACTATCCAAGCAACCCTTTTATCATCCAAATCCTCATCATGTTTGGAAATCATATCATTTTTGCCTCAAAATTAAGATCTACATAATGGATAATGGTCATGATAGCAACTATAGTCTAAGGATCTATGTCCTATGCTCAAGAGGATTCTCATCTATAAAATGCTACTCATCATCCTTGCCATTGTCAACATCACTAGCAGTTTCAAGGCTAGGCATGGAACTAGAGCTATTATCCACATCGTTTTCAAAGGTATCTGTTTTTTACATTATTATATCTTTTGCGGGAGAAGTCATCGCTGCCTCAATAGCGTTCCCATGTTGAGAGTCTTGTCTAGAACGTGGATGGCCCCTAGAAGGATCATTAGCTTCCTTTTTGGATTTTGTTTCCCTAAGGACCTGCACTGAGCAGCATGATGACCTACAAAGTGACAACAACAAAGAATTCCAAAAAAAATTCATAAGTAACTGAAAAAATTTCACAAGAATTTTCAATCTCGAACATCAGATAATCTAGAAAACTCCCTGATAAATCAACATCAACTAATACTTTAGCAAAGTGCTCAAAATCACTAGATAAGGTTGAGTTGTGTATTCCAAATGGAACCAATACCACAATCTAAATCAGTCAAAATCCTTGGATGTCAGTATATCCAACTCAAATCATAATACCCCATACCTGAGCATTAATGGCCTTTTAATTTGTCAAGTCAAAATTAAGAATCCATTCTTGCAGCTATAAAACCCTAGGCTTTAAATTCATTGACCTTAGAAACCATACATGTTTCTTTTCCTCACCCAACTTGAGCAAAAGTTGATACTGATTCCTTCCCAAGGAAATCAATCTCAAAGCGAGAAGCTTCCAATAATTGGATAGCTTGGCATGCAAGTCAGTAAGTTTCCATGGGTTTTCCCATTTGGCGAGAATAATCCTAGTTATCAAAGAGAACTGACAAAGGTTAAGTCGTTCTTGGTAATCATCCATATTTACATGGACAAAAATATGATCTCTTTTCCAGGAAGGAACTTGTGGGGAAGACAACATTGGTTAAGCAGCAGTGACCAGAGCGTAACAAGGTTGTGTGGGCTTAGGCTTGTCCAACACGCTAGTCTCATGCACAATGGAAAAAGCCTCATATTACTCTGCAAAATCCACCCAAGTGGGTTTAGAAACATCGTCAATACAATTGTAGGCTGGAAACATAATAGAATGGGGATAATTATCTGGAATGGCCATGAAAATATCATAAATGAAAACCCTAGCACAAGTCGCAAACCCTTGAGAAGTGAAGCCAAAAAGAATCGTGAATGAGAGTCAAAAACCCATCAATAGGAAGAGGAAATTTAGATGGAAAAAAAATGGAGAAAGGCACAAGAATCGCATGCCCTAGCTAGCAAACCCTTTCCTACAACATCAATGTATTAAATTTTAAATTTTAAAGGAAAAAAATATACATCAAAACAAAATTACCCTTACAAAAAAATCTATAAAAAATTTAAAATTACTTGATATTTCCTATAGTGAACAATTCCAATTAACTAATAGTAATAATATTTTTAAATTGAATTTTATTTTCCTTATTTATTTTTGAAGGAATTAATATTTAATTTTTATTTAGAAAATATTAATTTTTTAATAATTTTCTGAATAAAATATTTTTTTAATAATTTTCTAATATTTTTGAAGAAATATTAATTTTAGTATTTTGACGAAAGTTTTATATTTTATAGTTTTTGAGCAAATATTGTTTTAAATATTTTTAATACTTTTTTTTGAAGAAAATATTGTTTTAAATTATTTTTTTGAAGAAAATATAATTTTTGATATTTAGATAATAAGAAATGGAAAAATGGATTAGATTTGAAAATGGTATAATGGATATGCCAAAATGGTAATTTTGTCAAATTATAATAAAGATTTAGCATTTAATTAGTTTAAAGGGGGCAATGTGTTATACATCATAGTTGGGGGGTTTATTTGTTATTTTAATAGTTTATGGAAGTTATTTGTAAGTGTCCAATAGCTTAGAGGGTTTTGTGTAATTTACTGTAAAAAATATTTATATAACTATAAAAAATTTGAAAATTGGACATTAATCTTACAGATTTTTAAAAATCAATTTTATTTCAAAATATTTGTCAAGTATATCTAGATTTTTATGTAGATTATCAATGTGAAGCATTGTTTTACTTTTTTTTTTTTTTTAACGCGATGTAAATGCATGTTAAGAAAACCATATGGGTAACCATTTAATAACGTACGGTTCAAAATACAAAGATAATTTTCTAGGCGATAATCCATAAAAAAAATTATATACGTCATGAGATAATTTTATTTTATTATTTCGTGATGTCAAAGCATTATATAACAGAGCATGCATAAGACCCCGTGTAATTGGTGTTGAACCAATCCGAATTTGCTAAATCAACCTCAAAGTAATTGTCTCATGGGGCATGTGCACACTCCAAAGCTACTAAATTTATAAATTATATTAATTATTAAAGAAGATGAAGCAATTAATTATAAAATAAATAAATAAATAAAAAGAAGATGGAGCAACTTATGTGCCCCATGATGCTAAGATTCGAAGCAATTAATGCTGAGGAGTGTGGTCCACCGTTATACATTTATTATTATACATTCATCCTTAATATTGAATTTTTAAGTACTAGTTTGGAATGTGGTTTGCAATAATTAATTTTTCTTGGGGAGTTTGACAGAGGAAAAGGACAAGAAAAAATTGTACTTCTTTGATATAATCTTCTCTAGGCTGGCAATCGATGCTCAAGATTACATGTAGCAAATGGTTATATTACTATACTAAACACAAATATTAGACGCAGGGCACATTTGTACTGGATTCATGTTTGAAAATTCTGTTGAATCACGTTGAGTTTAGGATTATGATACAGATCTCATTTGAGAATAATTATGAATCACATCTGAGATTAATTATGTCTAACTGCAAGTATTTAACAAATGATTTATGTGTTGTTTAGCTGATCTGTTAGGATTAGAAGATTTGCATAATTATAATTTTTTTATCTATATAATATTTACAATTTAAAACAACGGAAAAATGAAATTGTGCTATTTGGTTGTTTTTTGGTTGTTAATAATAATAATAATAATAACAAAGCTATTAGATAATGTTTATTTATTTATTTACTAAATAATATAATAAATGATAGGGCTGTATATATTGGGTTGAAAATTTTATATAATTTAAATATAAATAAATAAACTTTCAAATGAAAAAGTGAAAACGAATAAATTGTCATATTAATTTTCACGTCGGTATATAAATTTTTTAAATAATTTAATATACTTAGCATTATTGTTATTTGATATAAAAAGAGGTTTAAAACTCATAATCATTATATAAGAATATAGTGATTTTGCTACTGAATTGTCCATAAGCAAACCATTATATTCAACAGTAAAATACCAAGGGGGAGAAAATGATCCTATGTACATATAAAATGATCTCTTATTTGTTTTTATTTTTTGGCTAAAATACAATTGTGAGGAAAATAGAAGTGTAGTATAAAATTATTACATATAAATTAACTCTAGAAACTTAGCCCAATTTAGTCAGAAAAAAATTTAAAATTATATATAGGATGAAAAATGATAATAAAAATATTTATAAATAATAGAAAGTTAGAAAGTAAGCCATATTTCGTCATGTAAAAAAAAAATTAATACTTGCTTTTTTAAAAAAAAAATAAAAAACAGAAAGTGTTTTGATAGATAACTAAACAAAAATTTGAAATCATTAAAGCATTGAGGTTTTTTATTTTTATTTTTATTTTCTAGAGAACATATTAGCAATATTTCCCAAATGATTATAGTTTGTTACATCAATACATAACTATTAACTAGAAACTATATATTATATCATTTGAGAAAATTTGGGATCTCTAGCATCTTATTATAGGTATTTAGTAGATCCTTATTTCAAATAAAGGCTTAACCAAATAAAGTAACACTCGTGCTTCTTTGCAGGGAAAAAAATAAAAAATAAAAATAAAGCTTTAAATAGTGTAAACTGCATCACTATGAACCATATAATTTTATGATTTATCCTTGCTTTATTTATTTATTCATTTTTTTTTTTCAAAAAAAAGGAATATATGCAGCTTTATTCTAAAATAGAAAGAACATCTTTGCGGATGGGAATCTATTTAGCCAAAAAGGCGCAACCTCCAAACAAATCAAATGTCATGGCCAAAGATAAAAATATGGAAGGTATACACTTCAAAGAAACTTCAAAAAATTACATAAACGAGAATATTTAACTTAAATTATAAATTTTAGCATATAAATATTTAAAATAGCAAAATAAATTAGCAATACAACAATTGAATTAATAAACTAATTGTTTCAATTTTATGATACTCAAAAGGATATAAAAAGCAATAAAACGAAAAAATAAATAGATTTATGAGATTCAGTAATTGCCTATGTCTTTAAATCCAATGGGAAGCAGTTGCTGTAATATTAATAAAGTGTAATGATTACAAGCCTATAACCAATAATTTATCTCTCTCTCTCTCTCACATGCAGAACAAAAGCTCGAAAGCATTCTCTGCAACTTACATAGATGAACCTTAATCATAGACAGACAGAGAATAGGGAAGAAGAAGAATACACCTCCTTATACACTACACACATTGGATAAACAATAACCCTAGCAAAGATACCATATCTATATGAGAGAATAATAAGCCACGACGATATCATGTTCAAGTAACATAGCACTGTAAGCGGGAATCAATGGGTCATGCTGCAAAGAATAAGGCTGAGACAAAACAAATGGGCTAACACAGAAACAACAATGGGCTAGAGCCTGTAAAATAAAAGTAAACCCAACAAAGCACCAAAACGATGACGTACCACAGTAAAATAATGAAAGCTTGTGAATTAAATACAACAATTCTACACCTTATTCATGAGGGTAAGAGAATATAGCAACATGCAAAACCACAATCTCAGCAAATAAATAAGTGCTTCACATAAGTAGTTTACTCCTATTCGAAGTAAAGATTTGCAAGTTTTAAACTTACCAACATAAATTATTTGTGGACCATATCAGTAGGATTATATTATATTGGTATTTTTCTCCAACTTAAAAACATTTTTAGCTATCAAATCTCTTATAAAATAATACTTTACCTTAATATGTTTAGATCGTTCATGAAAAATAGAATTGTTAAAAAGATGTATAGCACTCTAGTATCATAAAATGAACAACCTCAAGCTTTAAGATTTTCAATTCAGACAGTAAACCCTTTAACCAAACAATTTCTTTTCCAGACTATGTAGCTGCAATATATTAAGCTTCAATAGTAGATAATGCAACAACAAACTGAAGCTAAGACTTCCAACTAGCACAATTACCACAGCGTGTAAACACATAAAAAGACATAGACTCCTATTATCCATGTCCCTATCACAGTCAGAATCCAAGAATCCTACCAACTCCACCTCTTTCTTGCCCCCTCTATACATTAAACTTTCAAATTCAGTACACTTTAAATATCTAAGCAACCACTTCATAGCATCCCAATATGATCTAGCAGAATTAGCCATAAATCTACTTAATACACTAATAGAATGAGACAAATCAGGTCTGGTACATATCATAGTAAACATAACAGATCCAACAACATTACAATAAAGAACATACAACATATCCTCTTTTCAAATTCAAATGAAGGATCTTGATCATTACCTTTGGATACTCTGACTGATCATTAACTCTATAGGGCATGGATATTTTATCAAAGATAATATTTCTACTTATGATTATCTTATACCCACGCTATCCTCTAACCCAAGACATGTAATCCTTTACTCTTAGAGGATAACTTAGAAAAACACATTTTATACCATTTGCCTCTAGTTTCGCCCTAGACTGATGTGCATAGGTTGCACACTCAAAAACTCTAAGTCTACCAAAATATGGTCTCCTACCATACCAGACTTGCTTAGGTATTTTAAAATTTAACAAAGTAAAAGGAAACAAATTAACAAGACAAGCTGCAATTGTTATAGTTTCACCCCAAAATAAAGTTGGCAAACCAGAAGAAACTAACATGTATCTCACTTTATTTAACAAAAATATATTTATTCTTTTAGCAATACCATTTTGTTGTGGTGTGTGCACAGTTCTGTATTTTTGAATATCAAAAGATTTACATAAAATATCAAATTCAGAATTACAAAACTCAAGTCCATTTTCAATTATCAAGGCTTTAACAGACTTGCTAGTTTGGTTCTCAACCAAAAGTTTCCATTCTTTAAATCTTAGAACAGCTTCATCCATAAGTTTCAACAAACAAATCCAAACTTTTCTAGAAAAATCATCAATAATAGACATAAAATATATGTTTCTTGTTTGAGTTTACACTCCAACAGATCCCCACAAATCAGCATGCACATAATCAAGTACAGATTTAGCTCTTTGTGTACTAGAATTAAAGCTTAAATATGTTGTTTTTCCAAAACACAATTCTCATAGAAATCAAGTTTACTTATTTATCATTACCAAAAACTAGTTGTTTATGCAAGTAATGCATGCCTTTTTTCACACATATGACCTAACATATTATGCCACAAAACAATTTTATCAACAGTTGAACCAACATATGCATTACTAGAACCCAAAACAATTTTACCAAGCATAATATACATATCATTATTTTTAATTCCTTTCATTACAACAACATAAGCTTTACACTACAAGAAAAATGATGATACTACGACGATCATCAAATCATCATTTACCACACATTAAAAGAGCAATGTCGTATTAAATATCAAAGACTACGCAATTTGAATTAATATATAATTATTAATTCTTTTTACATAACTGTGACGTACAAATAGCAAAACGTCGTCTTAAAATTCAAAAAATATGCCGCAGAACAAAAATCATCGTCAATACTTATAACATAAAATACGTAAAATCCACGTGTCCACGACTGGAGTCGAGGTGGCATGACGTGGCAACTTATCAAGACTGTTTTTCAATGTCGTGTAAAGCACATTAAATACGACAGTCAAGACATCGTATATAAGGAAACAACTCCGTTTAAGGTGACAAAAAGATGCACAATGTGTGTCGTGTATAACAAGCTTTGACGACGCACATAGTCCGTCGTTTAAATGCTTTACACGATGCACAATGTGCATCGTATATAATAAGCTTTGACGACGCACATTGTAGGTTATTTAAATGCTTTACACGATGCACAATATAAGCTTTACACGACTTAACATATCTATATATGTCTATCTATGGAATCCAGTGTCAAATGCTGCAGCCCAACTCCTTGGTTGTGCTCCAAATACGTATGTATCCGACTCTTCCTTTTTGTCCTAAAAACCAGCTCATTCATCGGTAGCCACACCGTCTCGTCATTGTTCACCAGCACCATGGAATTCAGACCGGTATCGCTCGTCCCCACATCCTCTACTGTGAACTCCGCGAACTCATGGAACCCCATAGAGGAGGACAACGACTTCGTAAAGCTGGACTTTGGCTATGGCGACGCAGTTGTCGAGGAAGAGAGGAGGCGAAGAGGGTTTCTCGCCGTGGGCTACGCTGGTGTTGAAAGTGAGCTTAGCATCATTGACCTCGACTGTGATAGCGTGCATGGAGAGACTGTGGGAATTAGAGAATCTACGGTAAGCGGAGCGATCGAATGAGGGGATGGAAGCAGAGGTGGCGGTGGGATTGTTCGGGGTTTGAGAGATGGCGATGGAGGGCGAGTAAGAGGAGGTGAATAGTTGAGTGTTGGTCAATCTAGGCTTTATTGGGCAAGACTTAGTTTGTTCAATGGCCCAACCCAAATCCATTATCCATTATCATATTCATCAGCAAATATCTAAACACAACAACCATCCTCTATCCAATCCTTGCTGAATGATTAAGCTAAGAGACGTCGTTATTGGTTGAACATTTTCAGATTGCTCGACCTCTGCTCCTCTTATCTCTCTCTCTCTCTCTCTCTCTCTCTCTCTCTCTCTCTCTCTCTCTCTCTCTCTCTCTCTCTCTCTTGGATCGTGGCTTTTGGTTATTGGTTCTTTGCTATATGCCATTGTTAAAAATTATTCAATTTTTTCGTTTTACTTTCTCTAGTCATTTATGTCTTTCATTGTTTTTATTTTATTGATTTTTTATTTATTTATTGCAGATATGCTCACTCCTGCCACAAAGCCTCATGAGCTGAAGGCATTCGAATGTCGAAGAAGATATGGGGTGGTGAAGGACCTAGTGGATCTAATAGAAAGGTCAGCAATAAGCAAAAAGATAACAATAGGTCTTTGTCTTCGTTGAAAGCAGAGCTTCTTGAGAAGATGGAGGTTGATGGGAATCCCGGCTTGTCGGAAAGCTTGACTGAGGTGGTTGAGTTGGGTAAGATTTCAGCGGTAGTGGGTTTGCCAGAGCATTTTATGAAGACATACATGATTCACAATGTGCATCGTGTTTGACGTTGTTTAATGGAATAGACGACGTACATTGTGGGTTATCTTTGATGGACATACACGACACACATTTGATGTCGTTACTAACCAAATACGATGCATATTGTCCGTCGTGCACCCACCAAAGATGACACACACTTTTCCACATCAAACTAAACACGACGCGTTTTGTCCATTGTATTATTTGTGAATTAGCCACGTGGATCTGACGTATCATGGCTATAACGGCGACACATAGAAACTGTCGTATTTGATGCTAATAGCGATGATTTTGAACAGTCGTCTAAAGGTTTCTAAACGACGTTTTATATGCGTCGTAGGAATGGTATTTTTTTGTTGTGTTAGAGACATACATAAAACCATTTTTAGTTTTACAAGAAATACCATACTCATCAAGCATGCTAACAGAGATCAAATTTCTTTTAAAACCAGGAATATGTCTTACTTTCGATAGAATTTTAACAGAACCTTCATACATTTGTAATTTAACATTACCAATGCCAGTTACTTTACTAGAGACATCATTTCCTAGCAAAACTTGACCACCATCAGAAGCATTATAGGAAACAAAAGCATTTAGATCATGGCACATATGACAAGAACAACTAGAATCTAAAACACATTCATTACTTGACAAACATGTAGAGACCATTATGACTTCAACATTATTCACATCATTTGAGATATGAGACATATCCCGATTACCTTGATTATTACCCAATTTTCTTTCCTTTTCATTTCTCTTTTTCTTAAAACAGTTATGTATGTAATAACCTTGCTTCTTACAATAGTAATATTTCCTATTAGACATTTGAAACCTAGATTGTGAATTGTTTCTATGCATGTTTAGACCTGAATTAGAATTCTGATTAAAATTAGGCCTTTTACTAAAATTCCTACTCTTAACACTTAGCCCCTCACTTTTACCATTTCACTTAAGGTCTAAGCCTTTTGACCTAAAAGCAGTCACAATAATATCAACAATTAAAGTATCATGACCGTATTTAATCACATTATTAATATCTTTATACATTTCAGGCAGAGAATTTAACAATATCACAACATTTTGTTCACCAGAAAAATTAACTTTACTATTTGCAAGACTTGAAAGCATACCATTGAACATATCAAGGTTTGCATCAAGATCCTTAGAACTATCCATTTTAAAGCTAAAAGAGAGTTCAAGTAAATAGATATGATCAAGCAATGATTTTTCAAGAATCAATTTTTCCACTTTAACCAGCATATCAAGAGCAATTTTAACTTCACTTACCTTTCTTAAAATATGATAGTACTCAAAGCAATTTCATCCATTTCAATTTTCTTGTCATCAAAGGTAACATCAGCAAATGTAGATTCAGCAGCTTTAGCTACTTTCAATTGTATAAGAACAACCTTAATCTTTTTACACCAAAGGAGAAAATATATTTTGCCATTAATGATTTCAACATCAATTCATATAGTCATAGTACAGAGAACAAGCAATATTCACATAAAGCAAATTAAACAACAAAAAAACTATATAGCAATAGAGAGAGTAAAACACAAAATAGATACAAAGATAATAGAAAGAAAAACAATATTCACAGAGAATAAGAGATTCATTCAAAACAGTCACATATCAAACATAATAAAAGATAGACAAACACAAAGCCCTAAGGAAATCAACAAATGTTTTTGATTTCAGGATGTTTTCAAATCAATGGTACTCTAAGATCTCAAAGAATAGAAATTATGGCTCCTAAAGGATCAAAAAAAATTGAGACCTTTTGAATTTGATATGAAAAATAATAATAAAAAATTTCTTTCAGAACAGATTGAATAAAATCAAACGAGGAACTCAGACTCTCCATGAGATCAAACAAAAGCCTTAGAATCTCAAAGAACCAAGATCCTAGGTTCTATAGGATTGGAAACGAACATACACAATACCTAAATCACATAGATTTACACAGATCTTTACAGACCTAAACAATTTTTTGTTAGATTTGTGCAAAGCCTTCTCAAAAACCTGATGAACATGAAACAAATTCCTAAAAGAATTGTAAAACACAACGGACTTTAACAGTAAACCAAACTCACAACAAATCTAAGAAGAGCCTAAATTGACAAAGCGGTACAGAATTGAAGAAGGCTCTGATACCAATTGTTGCCATTTTATGATATTTAGAAAGCAATAAAATGAAAAATACACAAATTTACGAAGTTTGGCAATTGCCTATGTCTTCGGCTTCAGTGGGGAGCAGTTGCTATATTTTTGATAAAGTGTAAAGATTACAAGCCCATGACCAAAAATATATATCTCTCTCTCTCTCACGCAGAAGAAAAGCTAGAAAGCTTTCTCTGCAACTCACACAGATGAACACTAATCCTAGACACACAGAGAATAGGTAAGAAAAAAAGAACGCATCGCCTCACACACTACATATACTGGATAAACAGTAACCCTAGCAAACATAACATATATATATGAGAGAATAACAAGTCGCGTAGATATTACGTGGAAGTAACACAGCATCATATGCGATAATCAATGAACCAGGCTGCAAAGAATAAGGTTGAGACAAAACAAATGGGCTAGTACAAAAACAACAATGGGCTAGAGCCTGCAAAACAAACTAAACTCAACAAGTCACCAAAACGACACCGTACCACAATAAAATAATGAAAGCTTATGAATTAAATACAACAATAATATATAAATGTTTAAAAAGATATATATGTACAAGTAAACATAGTAAGATTTTTTTATTTTTGATATTGTGCTAGTAACATATATAATATTGAAACTTGAGAAATATGATAAATATATATCTAAGATGCAAAAGTTATTTAACTATAGTGATTAATTTTTATTCTTGTTAAAATGGCAAAAATATTACAAATTATTGGTAATCAAACAGTGAATATCATCACCAACAGCATCTTTACCAATAATCCTCGATAAATTTGACATTTTTTTGGATATTTTCATAAAAATCTACACTTTTTTTTTCAATTTTCATCAATAATTGTTGACAACTACAAAAAAATCTGACCTTTTTGTCAACATTGGAGACGATAAATTTTACCTCCATTACAAATGTCAAACATGTTAATGGATATATTTTACCTTTGTATCGGTGTCAAACACAAAAAATATAGAAATGTCAACTAAAATTTTGATCTCGAATCAAATTTTTTTTACCAAAAAAATCCGGAGTCAAATTTTTCTTTGGATATTCATATTTCCTTATTTTCCGATATTTTATTAATGGTTTTATTAAAAAAAATGAAAAATTTCACTCAAACTCTCCAAAAATATAGTTTCATTTCAATTACAGTCATCATACTTCAAAAGATTATTCATGACTCACTTGCAAGTTTTGAACACATTGTTTGAATAAAAAAAATATAGGATTAAATGCATTTTAGTACTTTCTAAAATCTAATTTTTTTTCATGTAGGGGTCATTGTAATTAATTTAAACAATTAATACATTCATATTTGTAAAAAATTCAACTTTTAGTTCACTTGGGTTAAATCTAACAAATTCTGTTAATTATTGCACTTTAATACCATCTAAATTTTTTTACCAATTATTTAAAATATTAAAAATAAATTTCACGTAATTTTTTCCATCTAAAATTTTTTATTTTATTTTAAGTTGCACAACAATTATTATTTATCATGAAATTTTTTTTTTATCCTACATACTTTTTCATTATGAAAATTTTTTTATTCTAAAAAATTTAGAATGGAAAAATAATTTTAGATCAAAAAAATTTTTTAGGATGAAAATAAAAATTTCTTGATGAAAAGACAAATAAATAAAAAAAATTACAATAAAATAGATTTTAGCAATTTAGAATACAAAAATTTGACAAAAAATTAGAAGAAATATATTTTAGCATTAAAAAAAACCTTTAACAATGCAAAAATATGAAGGATGGAAAAAAAATTATGAAGAAAAACCATATACGGTGAAATTTTTATGGTAAATAAATTTTTAGCAATTTAGGATGGAAAAAATTTAGATAAAAAAAGTTTAGAAGAAAAAAATATTTTAGGATCAAAAAATTTCATAATGAAAATGTATATTGGATAAAAAAATAATTTTTAGCAATTTAAGATAAAATAAAAAAATTTAGATGAAAAAAATAGATATTTTTTTTTTAATTTTTGAGGAAAAAAATTAGAGGGTAATAAAGTTCATTAACCAACGAAATATGTTATATTTAACTTTAATTGGACTAAAATATAACTTTTTGTAATGTAGTAGTATTAATTACTCAAATTAATTGTAATAACTCATATATGAACAAATTTGATTTTAAAAAATACTAACATGCATTTAATTAGAAAAAATAAAATCAAATTACAATGGGTGAACAATGGCTACAAAATAAATGCAAGACCATCAATGTTTCACAATATAATTTATTAAAAGTTCTATTAATACTTCCTTACATTGTTTAAAGACGAGATCACATACATTTTATATAACTTGTTTAAATCAACAGAAATCTAGATAAATTTGCTAGCCATTTTGCTCAGTAACTAATATATCATATACCACAATCTGCTTAGAACTACTTTTCAATGCAAGTCATCTTATCAATTTACTTTTTTACTTTTTTATTATTAATTACGATAGCATGTTTGATATTATACAAAAAATGAAGAAGTGTCTGAACCTTAAGAAAATTATTTTACTATTATTTACTTTACAGATAAAGAAAAAATGATGTTAATGTCTACAAGATATTTTCAGCAAAAAAAACGAAAAATATGTCTACAAGTTATTGATACACATCACACTAATGTTGGTGTTACAATTCATATCAAAATACAGATCACACAAAAAACGTTTTTTTCTTTTTTCTTTTTTCTTTTTTGTGTCAAAGACGTGCATTTTTTAATTGTTAACTTATGGGTATCCAAACTTTATACATACATACCTACATATATGCATACATATATATCACTTTTCGCCAAACAAATATAAAGAAGTGAACTGAGCCAAAGGGCAAAGGAGGAAAGCAACATGTCAATTTTTTTATTTTGGGTAAATAGCAACATGTCAAAGTTCGATGACACATATTGGATAAGCAACCCAGATATTTGAACTAAAATGACAAAAAATTATATTAAATAAAGAATAAAAACGTGATAAGTCATTAATTAGGTAAAAGGCATCCATCATGTGATATTATTTCTTCAATATATATTTTTTTTAAATCACCAAATTGATCAAATTCCCACAACCTCCCATGACAGATAAGCTTGTTATGCAGTAGTCGCTGTGCTTTGGACAATCAACTAGTAATTTACGTTTTAACTATAACCAAGGTGGTGTAAGTAGAAAGTAGATAGATCATCTAAATTATGAACCCAAAAAAAAAAGGACGAAGAAGAAGAAGAAGATAGATCATCTAAATTTTTCGTGCTCAACTTCCTGGAAAATCCCATCAAAACTTAGGATGAAACAAATGGAACTGAATCAATATAAATATTATATTCGATTTTATAATTTAGTTAATTTTAGATATTAAAAGAATTGAGAAAAGATAGAAAATTAGGTGCACAAATATAAACAAGTTATATAATACACCACATTATATTTTTTTATATTCAAATTGAGGATTATTATTTGAGAAGTTGTGTTCATTGGTGATCCTCCAAGAGGGGATACGTCATTTTTTAGACATTCAAATACATTCAAAGGGTTAATTGCATTTTGGTTTTCTTGATTTTCATGATTTACAATTTATATTCTTAACTTTTAAAGTAGCAATTAAGGTTTTCATTAATTTTTCAATTTGTTGTTGATTGGTCCAATTTTCATTCATGCCTAATAAATTAATAACAGTTTTGCCTATATAACTGTTTTTTTTCTCTTGCATAATTCCATTATAAAACAACCAGTTTGTTTGGCCAAATTGAAAATTTAACTAATATACTTCAAATTAAAAAAAATTAAGTATTTAAATTGTTGTTTTTAAAAGTAGATAGTTTAAATTGCAAAGCTCTACAAATAAAATATACCAGAGCAAAATTAACCCTGTATTCAAATATTGAGAAACAAATTTGCTAACTCTAATAGTATATAAAGTGAAAAACAAGATGTTCATATTTTGTCTTCTTTAACTATTGTTTTGTGATTTTATCAATAAAAGGGAATGAAAAATAAAAGCTTCAAAAACATATATTTTTGGTTCTGAAATTATTCTAGGATTGTTTGCAAACAGGATCAAGCATAATTGCATCATATGCTTCTCTCCAATTGTTTACTTCGTTTTACTACAAGACCAATATATAGTCATAGTTTTCCATTCTCTTTTTGAATAATGATTAATATAATGACAAATAAAAAGTTAAAACAAATAATTCAAAGCCAATTCTAAAGAAGCTCCTGGCAAAGAAATATTCTGAAGAAGCTGAGCCAAAAGAGAACGCATATGGTGACGCAAATGAAGGCCAACATGGTAGGTGCCAGAATTGATTGGAAGCTGAAATATCACTTTCACAAATTGCATTCAACATTATAACAACCTTTTTTTTTTTCTTTTTTTTTTCTCTTTCTATCTCAGCTTAAACAATTCTCACCTTTTATACATCTTCAATGAGGTTAAAAAAATAATTAAAAAAATCATCACCACTGTCATGCACACAAAAAAACAGAACAGAAAATGAAAATTTCCAACTTTATTTTACTTTCATCCTTTTTCCAGATTCTGCAGTAAAATAATACAGACAAAATAGAAAGGCCTCAACTAAAAAGTTATAAATTGTGGCCAATAGGAAGAATAATTAAAAAAAAAAAAGGTTCCTAATTTGCTACCCTCTCTTTCTTCCCCCTTACACTAATAGCTGCGGGGTTGAACTGAGTTAGTCCATAAACCACATAAGTACAACGCACGTAGCAAAGTGAAAAAATTAAATTAATTTACAATTGCCAAGACTATTATTCTATATGATCTATACTCACAAGCTTGAAGATGAATGATTGCAGAAGATACAACAATCTGAAAGTATATGATGAACAATGCTTCCCTTTTCAATCTCTAAACTTCTACTCTGCCTGTTCCATAAATGAACAGCAAAGCTTATGCTCCGAATCTGTTTCAGCTTCGAAACCAACCATTTGGAATGAATTTCATCTCTAGGACCTTGAAAAAAGCTTCGAATTCTTGTCCAATCCACTGGATAGTAAGCAGACGGTGGCAAAACAGAGAAATTAAATCCCGTTCTTCCACCAACCCTCGAAACCACCCTCGAAACCAAGTAAGGTCCATTGTGACCCCACTTGTTCCCATTAAAAGTGAGTGCAAATTCTTGGATAAACTTGAAGAGTAATGGATGGTTCTTATCAAATACCAGAACAGCATTATTCAATCTGCTCCAATTCCCAGTTTCAACATCAACAGTCTGAGCACCGATCACATTTCTCAATTTTGAGAAGCTCTTAAGGATTATAATATCTGTGTCTATATAAACACCACCAAATTTATACAACAAAGCTAGCCTAAGTAGATTAGAGAGGTTTTGACCCAAAGCAACCTCACCTGGATCCACATTACCTTCTCTTAATCTATAAAACCATGCCTCAGCATGAGTGTTCTTGAATATGAAATCGAAATCTGGAGAAATAGCCATTACCTTGAATCCCACATCAGAAAAGGGCTTCAGGATTTGGTTTCCTTTCTTGGAATCCATGGCGTTTGAGACTATGACCAAACAAGCATTTGGGTGGGACTTGAACAAGCTCTCGATGGCAAACAATTCCCTATCACCAAAAGAATCCAAAGAAGAAATCCAAGTCATGAAGAAGCGAGGCTTACACTCTCCTGCACCAAAGAACTCTCTTATTCTTGTTGAGAACTGATTCGCTTGTGCTGGAAAGCGCAGGCTTTTGAGCTTCCTTTTGTGCTTCTTGAGCCGCCTATGGCTTCGAACCGAAGCAATTGAAATGGGAATCACTGAAAAGTTGTGATTTTGCAAATGGGTTTTCAAAATCGGAGGTGGGTTTTCTTCTCTTACTACGTATAGCTTCGGTGGGTTTTCTTCTCTTACTACGTATAGCTTCGAAGAGGAAGAAGAAGACATAGAAGAAGAAGAAGAAGACAGAGAACGAAATGAGGCATAAGAAGAGGACAATTTGAGCCGTTGTAATTTTCCAGCGGGATTTTCGGGAGAAAAGTTGACGGGCTGTGGTGAAGGTTTAGCAAGAAAAGGGAGGTGAATGCAGAAGACAGAGAAGCCATTGTAGACCAAAAGGAGGAGGAGAAGAAAAGCCAAAAGAGAAGTGGGCAAGCAGAGGAGAAAATCAAACAGAGATCTTTTTAGTTCCTGTAAATGGTGAAGAAAGAGAATGAGAGGGCGAGGAAGTTTGGGACCATCAAAATCGAACATGGTTGTTGTTTCTTTTTCTCTACTCAATTGGGTTTTTTTTTGTTAAAGTATTATGGGTTTTGGTTTTCCATTGGAAATGAGAAGTGGCTGTGCTGGTGCTGAGAGTTTCAAAGGAAGTTGAAGAACATTTTAATGGCGGAGGCGGCAAAAATATCACAAACAATGTTTTCGTGTTTTTGTTTTTCGCATTGGGAACCAAAAAAAGAATTTATTCTAAAGCAAAAGTTTCCACTTTCCACTCAGCTTCGAGAGAGAGAGAGAGAGTAGTAAAGAAGAGGGAAGAGCTTTTATTTTTAAGGTTTTGGCAATTAGCCCAATTTTGCCTCGCTTTATTACAGGTTGAGTTGACCATAAGGCCGCGTTTGGTTTTTTGTTAGTTTTTGTGTTTTATCCATTTTCGCTGAAAACAGTACCAAAAAAGTCAAAATGACAAGTTGGAAAAAATATATATATCTCATAAACAACGTCAATGAAGGAAGAACTTTATCCGCACAAGTCATCTACATTATATTTAATGCAAAGATGACAATAATGAATTTACCAAAAAAGAAGAAGAAAAAAAGAATGAATTCACCACCATGTTTATATTTAATGCGTCACAATGCCTTATGAATAGCCTTCCAAATCTTCCTATCAAAATGAAGATTTATTAACTACAAAAATACTATTTTTCATCATTTTTTACTATTATATGTGGAATCTCTAATGTGCATATGCTACACCACCGAATATAGTAATTTAGCAAAAGAAAGTAAGTCGATATTTTATATATACGAGTTTAAAAATTGAAATTTACATTTTGATATATCCTATTAATGCTTAGACATACCGCACATAATTTTTCTACAATACTACTATGAAATATCTTTTTTATTCATAAAAAATATATGTCCATATGTTACTTTATTTGGTTATTTTAAAAAATCCACTTTTATGTATTAAGTTTTTTTCTTAAATACAATCAATCAGTATATAGTTTAATTACTAACGAGCATCAATAATCACAAATAGTAAAACTCTATTAATTAAAATTCATAAACTCTTAAAATTCTGTAACTAATTAAAAATCAATCTTTATTTGATTTAATCTATGATGGAAGGTAGAATTTTAAGAGCAATCCATATTGGATTTTTATAACAAAATTAATTAGCAACACGAAACCACTAAAACTAAGGTCAAATTCGTGGATGTGGAAAAAGTGGAAATTGAAAAAATATTGGATATTGAATTATAAGAAGATATCAATCAGTAACGAAACAATTTATAAAGCTATAATGCCCAGAAGGCATTGACTTAGAAAGGATGTGTATTTTTCTGAATGCTGACAGCAATTTGGTAGTGATTTCTTATTTTAATTAATAAATATAAAATACATAAAAATGATCCTGTTGGTACCGTTTGAATCTTATCTATTAAATCCTGAAAAAATATGTCAGACATGGAGACTACGTGCAATTATTAACAAGGTTTTTATATTACTAACTTGTGATAATTTTGGTAATAAAATAGGCAATGCTTGTTAGTTGCTACAAAATGAAAGTCAAATTAATATATAATAAACAAAATCGATAAAAAAAAATTACTTAATTTAGAGAAGATTAATTAGACAACCAAATAACAAAATCATTATTTTCTTAGGCACTGATAAAAGCTTGAATTCTCCATTATATATAAAAATATAATAATAATTAGCCATAAAAGACAAGATTAATTGCGTAATTAAGAGAAGAAAATAGTTGGATTATAATTAGGCATGTAAAAAAGATTGAAAATCTAAAATCCCATCAAATCTACATGAACAAATCCAGTCCAAGCCTGATCTATTAGGTTACTTATTGGGTTAGTCCGAAGCCAAGATCGAAATCCACCCATTTGGATCGGCCTGAATTACAGTCCGATATAATTTATTTTAACTTTTTTATATGTACATTTAACTATTAATCCAAATCATAAATCATATTGAATTAACAAAAAAAAACTAATAATTAATTATTTATATTATGCATATATAGATATGTATAATAAATATCGATCTAAATCTTACAAATTGCTAGGCAATTAAATAGTTTATTTATTTGAAATGTATAATAAAATCAAATTTATTATATTTGAAAGATGAAACTTATATGTTTTTATTAGAATTTAAATTTATAATGTATTTGAATGCATAAAAATATCATTATATAATTTTTTTTATATAATATATTTTAAGTAAAAAATATTTTTAAATTAAATTTTGATATTTAAATTTGGACTTAAACTTTAAACTCGAAGCCCAAACTCGTTACTTAAGCCCAAAATCCAGCTTAATACCTATAACGCTGGACAATGTGTTTTAAAATTTGAAGTATTAGTCAAGTCCAATCCAACTCGAATTCTTTCTCAGCCTAAAATGGCCCAGTCCAAACCTACCAAGCTCAAAATTTAGGCTTAGGTCAGACAAATTTACACCTCTAATTATAATAAATTTGGATCTACAAGCTAAGTTAAATTTGTATGTTTTAATCAAGGATGAAAATATCGGTATCGACGGAAATATCGAAAGTTCAAAATACAGAAATATCGATGGAAATATCGATAAAATATCGATATCGATAAAAAAACGAAAAAAAAATGACAGAAATTTATAGAAAAATATGGAAATTTTTAATGAAACTTCAGGATATGCTTATTTATTAGATACTTTATCAATTTAACTATAAAAATTGAAAAAATATTGAGTGGAAATCATATTTATCATAATTAAAAGGTTTATAATACTCGCTGATAAAAATAAAAATATTATTAATTAAGTAATGAATTATTCATTAATCATAATAATAATAATACAAGTACATGATTACTTAAATATAAGTCAATACCACATAGAATTTCTTGATAGTTGAAAATGTTCACTATCTTTCTCATCCTCATTTCTAGTTGTGTATTGAGAGAAATATTGATCAAAAGACATTTCTCCTTGATAATTTTGCATGTAATTGTTAACATGCCAACCATATGGATTTAATATTTCATGTGAGTGTCTTTGCTGATAGTCATGATATGGATATGATGTTGATTGGCTTTGTTCATAACTACTAACCCCTGATGGTTGAGTTTGAGAATGTATCCATGAGTTATTACTTGATGACATTCCATAACCATCCATGAAATAAGGGTTATAGTCACCTTCAATTCTCATTGATCCAAAATTTGTAGAAAAAGATTCATCTTCTTGTTGTGAAATAAGGGTCATTGTTTTTTTTATTGAAGACTAAATGATAGATATCTGATTCTTTCACGTGAGCAATTATATTGGTAGAAAAAATGATTACAATATAAAAAAATAATACAATTTTATAATTGTAGATAATTTACGTGATAAATCATATAAGTTATATGATTAGATGATGTGAGTTTTAAACTTATAATCAAATAATTTTTTTAACTTGTT